>ARYC01012942.1:0-11700 GCA_000711775.1 Oxytricha trifallax
ATTCAATGTTCGATTTCACTCTCAGAACATTAATTGCTAACAAGAAGGATAATTCAATTGAATACTCTGATGATAATGAGAATTAGAAAGAATGACCTTTGTAACTCACATAAAATATTCTAAATAAATATTCTAAGTTATAAAGAATTATTACTATTTAAATCACAAATACTAACAGAACTAAGTCATTATATAGTCTATCACTCATATAAATAGTTCCTTTAAATTTAATTTACTTTGTTTGTAGTCTCTTACTTTCATTGTTATATGAAAGATTTTTCAAAAAAGAGAGAGAATTACTGATAATTACATAATTAGGTTTCAATTCATCATAATTTTAACAATTTGTAAGAATGGAGTCAATAGAATAAAACTAAACAAGCTTATAAGATATCACTTCATCAAATAATGGCGAAACAAAATTTGATGATTAGAGTTCTGATCCTATTAGATTCAATATTTTTTATTTAAAGCAGTTTAACCTCAAATACACTCAATAAACTATTTAAAAAAGGTACATTTATGCTAAAATGTAACTTATATTAACAGATTGATCGATGAATATTTCGATTTTTTTACGCCAGCCTTTCTAAAACTAATGAGTCACAAAATGCTGCAATATACAAGAATATTCTGGCTGTTTCCATGCTTAATAATTTTTACACTATCTTTAATAAAACTAAGGTACTCCTCTTTGATAACCTTTTTGACTTAATAGGGAAATCATTTTGCAATACTTGCTTAGGTTCTCTCAATATAATCTGGAATGTTTAAGCATGCGAAGTACTAAAATTTGAAACGATTTGCAGCTATCATGCTTTAAATAGCTTTTGTGACACAGATAATAATTGTGAGCGTGTATTGGCCACTTTTACATCACCTCGCTATGAAAAAAATTGAGGATGAAACAGACACAGCAATGAAAATATATCTTTACTATCACTTGATCTTTATTCACTCTGTTCCATTCATTGGGGTGTTCTTGAATGATATTATATCAAGAGTAGTGTTTGTGCCTGGGCATCGTTTATACTTATCTTTTACTGGACCTTGCTATTGCGTAGTGAATTTTCTAGGAGTGAAATACAGAAGACATGTCCTCTACCCTTTCCTTCCATGGACTGATTACAAATCAATAGTGATTTCTCTTGGCATAGTAGTGGTATCTGCTGTAATCTACATGATAGTATGTTTGACAATTTATGCAACTAAACTCAAGCCAAAGGATCATATATTTACCACACAGAGCAGCTTTATCAAAAAATAGAGTGATTAAAATTATGAGAAATGTATGAATCAACTTAAAGACATCTAATAGGAACAAATTAGTTCAAAGGAAAATCAATGACGTATTAAAATATTGAATAACTTAATTAATTCTGCTTGATTTTATAATGAAGTAAATATAGATAAAAAGAAGCTAACCTCAATAATCTATAAATAATTTCTTTATTAATATATCTGTAAAATGTCTGCAGACCAAGAAGAAGAATAAACTGATATTTATCAATAATTTATTACCATCTTTTTATATAGTTTGTATACTATTTATTATAAATAATGTGAAAAATATATGACTGTAGGAATATAATTAAGATTAACACTGATACTTAATGTGATAATCAAAAATGGAAATCTTAAAAAACAGTTTCATCTTTCCACTCACCTTCATAAACGTCACCATCTGCATGTATAAGTCTTTCCTCCCCCTGTCTTTGAGCTGCTCTGTGAAATTACTGTCTTCCACATCATAAAGTCTTACCAGGTTGGACCTCGCTAAAAATAAAATTTTAGACATCTTTTTTGTAACTTACATTTTTTATGAGTGCACAGTCTCCACCAGCGTCAACATCTAAAAGTTTTCATTTTGTAATTCTTAATTTCATTTTTAATTATCAATTATCGATTATTTTTTATATTCTACGAAAAAGATGAACAAAGTATAAGAAATTTGACAAAATAATAAGAATTTAGGAATGGATATAGATTAATCACTGAGTTCTTGATCGCCCTCTTTGGAAGAATCCAATATAGAGTTGCATGATCGAAATTGCATTTTCTTTGATGAAGAAGAGGAAATCATTTACCTTAAACTAAATATCTTTTAGAAATTCAAGAAATTAGTAGAATAAAACTAGAACAGTTTGTTTTAGATATTGGCATCCCTGCTGAGGTATTTGTGAATTCTTGCGAGTTAGCTTCAGATAAAGTGCACAAGTCAATAGTAAATCAGCTTTTAGCAGTGGAGAATTTCCTTCTATTCAAGAAGATGATGATCACTCGCAATAAACAATTGAATGAGGAAGCTATAAAGAATATGAGATAAGATGGGTAACAATAGGACTCATAGTAGATTGATGAGGAATTGGAGGACAGACTTGCCAGAGAAAGGGAAGAAGCAGAATTAGCTTAAGCTATAGCTTTATCACAGGCAATAGAGGAAGCAAGAAGCCAAAAGGCTCAAGTAGATTAATAACAACAGTTTCAATAGTAAGTAGAGTACAAACAACCAATAGTAATTCAATAAGAAGAGAAGAAGTAATCTTAACAATAAGAAGAAGTAAAGTCCTCATCATCTTTCCCAAGTATCATGAATATGGGTCTACCACAAATCTCTTAAAGAAGTTAAGTTTAGACTAATACTGGATTCGATGATATTGATCTAGGAGAGTCTGAAGAGGAGAGAAAGCGTAAAGAACAGGATATGCTATAGAGACAGGACAGATTAAGGATACAGAGGGATATTCTACTAAGGAAAAAATAAGAAGAAAGAGACAATGAAATTAAGAACTACCAGAATGGTGCTGGTGCTGGAAGTAAGGGAATGAGTGAGGAAGAAGAGAAGAATTAGAGAATCAAGAAGGGTCTCGCTGCTCTAAGTTTGGAAAAGAAAGCTGATGATGATATTCAATAAAAGAGGAAGAATTTCATGTCAGATATTAGGGATGCACTTACAAATCATAATCTAGAATTAGAAATAAAAATATACATTAGTTATATTGCAGGTGATGGGCAAGGAGATGCTGATTAAAAAGGATTAAAGAAAATTAAGAAAAAGAAGAATAATACGGACACCGATTTCCTTTGAAATAAGTTAACTTTATTTTTGTTTTCGTTTATGCTTTAAAGATAAACAATCTGGCTGTTAAAAATAAGTAATAATAATTTGGTTTTTTAAACATAATATTTGAAATGAAGCAGTATTTAAATATTTTTACAGCTATATATTTTGTAACAACTTATTAAGTCCTTATGGTCTTATTAAATTTAGTAATTTTACTAAGTGCTTATTAATTGTTTAATTATCGCTTTTGTAATCCTCATCATCTGCATCATTGATTATTCTTGCTCTTCCTTCTTTCTTTTAAAGCATCATACTGTTAACGAACTTCTTGACATTAATATCTTTTCTCTACGACTCATCTTTCTAATCTTAAAATTGCCTGTACGAAGCTCATCGCATGCTATTATACCTTTTAATTTTCTTGGTTTAAGGCTATAGCAAGCATCTTTAGATTGCTTTAAGAGATTAATTATGGTTGGCTTATTCAGTTTTACTTTATATGTTTTTGACAATTTGTAAGCCTTAGTCATCTTTGATCTTTTTGAGGAAATTGTTAGCCAAGTTATTCTTAATGTTATTTTTGTACATGCTGACTTTTCTCTGGAGCCCCTGCTTTGACTCCTACACATGAGATTTTGCATCATTAAGCATTTTTCTAAGTAGTTCCTTTTCTTAATAATTGCTAAAGCTGTCTCCTGCTAATGAGTTCACCTCATCTTCTTCTTCCTTTTTCAAGAATTCTTAAGTTAAGTAATTTTAATAATCAGATTCTGTGTGGCCAATTGACATAGATTCAATCACATATTTATTTGGACCTTCCTTGAAAATTAAATCACTGTGATCCTAGATTTCATCATCGTCATTATAAATATTGATTTCTTTTTGAGTTTAGGTATAGTTGTTTTGGTTTTCATCGCTTCTCTATTGCAATTGCAAGTTAAGCATCCTCATCATTTAAACAGCAATGTCATTATGTCTATTTCTTTAAGCAATGAGTTTATCCTTGAAGATTTAAACGAATTTCTTTAATATCCTTTGAACTTTAAACTTCCTAAATTTAGCAGTAAATTTAGAGACTTTCCTTAAGTAATTCTTTTTCTAAAATTAGAGTGCAATGAATCTCTTAATAGATTTTTGGGAGGGAATTGATTTTGGGTTTAAATATACATTTCTTGGTCTTCCCACTAAATCTCTTTATTTTAGAATAAATCAGCTATAAATAGCTTTACTTATTGCATTGTTAAGTTGTTAAATGCAAAGGGATTGTATCGCAATTGTCTATTAAATGATAATAAATATATATGTAATATAAATGATCTTTATTGGAATAAATGAGCCATGAACATCTTAACTACTTAATATTTTTAATCAGCATTTCTGCATTAAGTTAAGTTTTACTTCATCATAGATCTATTATTGAGATTTTTCTTGCGAAAAATCTCAATCTATAGATGTATTCTAGATATTTTAGTTAACCTTTTCACAGCATATTTATGCCTAAGTTAATTTAGAAAAACATATGCTTTTATGCTCTTGCTTGTATTATGATCAATTTATTATATTTTTAGTGATTAGTTTTACAATATCGATAACACCTGTGATATATACTCCTAACCTTTATAAATCATGAATATCCTGGTTTTTCTTTCATCTTCTTTTAACCAAAACATTTAAGCTAATAATCTTTTTATTTTGCATAACAAATCCTTCCACACCTATTCATCCTTTGTTTAAGCAGACACTACTTCTTAGACCATTCGTTTCATCTTCATCATATTTACTATTGATTTTAATGACATTACTATTATTTTACTTTGCAGAGACCTAATTTCTTAGTAGTTTATATTGGTTTAGATTGCTAAGTGTCCTAGAAACTTTTGATTTAGAATTGTTTAGCAATTAATAATCTGATTTATCTTTCAGATGGGATCTCATACTTTTTGAAGATGTTTAATGGCCTTCCTAATAAGTTTTAATTGTTTTAGAAGATGCTAGCTATGAAATACTTTATAAACTGCTTCTTATTTATGCAGTTATAGAATGGATTGTAAATGCAGTAAGCTTATAAAATTATGATCAAATATATTTATTTAGGAATTCGTTGTAATAGCTCTTTTACTAGAACAATTTTGCAATAGCGTATTATATCATTCTTTTCTTCTATACAGAGTTTGATTTCTAATTCACAAAGTATTGAATCTGCTATTTTAAATTTGCGTTTCTGTTAACTCTATGCCTCAATTTATAAATAAGAAGCTTTGCCTTATTTAATCCTGATTGCTTTTGAAGTTTTATCTTGATCTCATTAAGAATTAAAAAGGCTTTTAAGCTGTTACTATAATCTTTGGAAACTGACTTATCTTAAGAGATAGCTTTGAAATGTTTTCTTATCAAGCCAATAGTTTAATTAATGAAGGAAAAAATAGCATAATTTTGAATTACTATTAAATATATTCAAATAGAGACTTCTTACAAATTTCATACCTAAATTATATAAAATTTCTTAAAGATATTTTACTCAGAAAAAATCAATCTCTAATTCTAGCAAAGTAACATTTTAATAGTTTGAATGTAGAATTCTCTGGCAGCATAAAGATTGTAAATTTATGATTCTCTTTGTTGTTAATTGAGTTAAAACAGCTTACAGAATAATTTCTTGAATTATTCTGATAATTAAAATTGTACAACTTCTTAAAGCTTAAACTCATTTTTCTAAGCCTAACTATTCATTTATTTTGTATTTGCTCCTTGCTTAAGTTTATCTGCAAATTTGTTAACAACTCTTGCTTTTATTAAGTTATTACATTGAATTTTTTGCTTTTTACATTATACCAGAGGGATTATTGAGTTAAAATTGCTTTGCTATGAATAATTTTACTTCCCTTATAGAAGAAGTATATCCAATGATTTTAAAAATAATTCTTGGTCTTCCAATTAGGTCTCTTGTTTTGAAACAAGTTTGCTAAAAAATGCCTCATATCTCTTAAATAAAGAACATTGAATCTGAATGGGTTATATCTAAAATAGTGGTTGTAAGTCTTTTATTAGAATATCTTGCAAATATAGAATTTCAAATCCTTATTCTATCTTTTGAAGTCATCATTATTTATTAGAATTTGGATGCTTAGTTTTGGCGTCTCATATAAAAATAGACCATTCTTTGCTTATAATCTTGAGATTTCAAGTAACTTTTATATTTCATGTGTTTGCTTTTTAAGTTATTGATGAAAATGAAGTATTAAAGCTTCTTATAAAGAAATTGTTCTTCATCTTTATTTGCCCATATTTAACTTCAAATCTTTTTGCATCAATAAAAGAACTCTTTACTTGAATTCTATTACTTGATAAAGCTTGAATATCTTTGAACTTCTTTTTTACTTATTCCTTTGAATTAAATAACAAAAAAAGTCTCCTGAACTCTCTGTTTATACCATCCCACAACTCTTCACTATTTAAATGTTTTATACTGGAGAAATCTCTTCCGCTAATCTTTCTTTTGTTTGAAAAGCTAAAAACTGTAGTCGTTGTTTAATCTGTACTCTTCTTTGGGCCTCTCATTTATTTTACGGCTCTCTCTGCAAGCTAATTTCTCTCCTTAACTCTTCTTTTTAGAAATGAACACGAATAATCTTGCTAGTTTTAGAGCTCCACGTTTTGTAGATGAATGGAATTTAAGGGCATCAATGAAATTTGAAGCATTCAATCTGGCTCTTTCTTCGTCAGTTATCTCAACTATTTATGATTAGATCGAATTTCTTATGTCTAATCTCATTTTCATTAGGAAATTTTGTTCTCTGCTTTTAGCAGGCACTTATCAATAAAATTCTAAGAAACCATACTTTTACCTACCATTTAAACTTTATCTAATTGCTTTGGAGTACTTACTAATCTATCTTTATCACTATAAGAAAGAGACATGCTATCTTTCTCATTTAAGTGTTCACTCCTTCTAATATGATGGCCTATTATTCTACTGGCAAGGCTTTTATTCATTTATGAACTGTAAATTCTTGTAATTATTTTATTGAATTTTCTTATTTTGCTATTTTACACAGCTATTTTCATGATGTTTATAAAGGACTTCACAAGCTTCTTCACATTTACTCTTTTCCAAATAACTTTGAAAAATCTGATTATAATTAATATAGAATTAGGTGACATCTACCCAAAATAGTCTTTAATGATGTTCGAATTGACTTAGCTTGTTATTCTCTTGCTATTTACCAGGATGTTAAAGATTGCTGATGACTTGGCTTTATATGGCTTCTTCTTCAGCCACACATAGTATTCTTTTAGTTATTTCTTTCTTTTTTATACTTTATTTCACTGCACTTGTAAACTATTTAGCAAACATCCTCCTCACTATTTGCTTTTGCTTAGCTTCAATGGCTCTCACCTTTAATACTGAAACGAACTTGTCAATTTTATTTTTTCTTATAACATCTTATCTTTTAGCGAGTTAATATTATATGAATGTGATTATTTCTAGAAAAAGAAAGATTAGCAATAAATTTCATTTTTCAACTTATAATTCAATTAGTAGACTTCATGTAAAAAATAATCCAATTATTGATATTTATTTGTAAATTTTTGAGATTAGTACGGAGGATTTCACAAAAAACATCTAACCGCAAAAGGACTTATTGTTTTTTAATTCAATTAAGTTATATATAAGCAGTAATATTCTCTGCTTTATTCAATATTTCCTCTTCTTCTTTCTTTTATTGTATAATGAATGAGTCCAAATGCTCATTGTCCTTGAGATACTTTTCCAATTCCTCTTTATTTTCAATCTCAGGGAGATTACCATTAGCTTGTCTCCAAGTTAAAAAGAGTCGTCTGAGTACTTAACGGACATAGTATCTGGGCTACTTTACGGCATGCTGAACATTTGACTAAAAAGCTGCTTGACTTGCTTATTTTCACTATCGTAAGATTTCATTTGTTATAACAAAGCTTTTCTATCAACAATCTTTTGTCTTAAAATTTGAATGAATTCATTTGCCTTTTGTTCAGCATTCTCTCTGACTTCTTTTTAGTTTTTTATAGCAGAAATTACCTTATTTGATTTCACAGCTAAATCTGCCTTTTACTTGAGATTGCTATTTGTTTTGCTTAAATCATTTTTCAATTCTTGCTCTATGAATAGTTTTCTAGAAGGAGATGCCTTATCTATCTTTTATGCAAGACTTTGTTACTTATTCTATGGGATTTTCTTAATTGATTCTTAAATTACATGCATTGCTATCTTTTCATTTGAATTCTGTTATTAAATCCCAGAATATTCCTAGCTTGCTATTGCTGATCAGTAGGCACGGTGTATCTAGTATTAGTTCTCATTAGTTAAGCAGCATTGTTCCCTTCAGATGAGTGATTAATAATGATCTAAGACTGAGCAAATAAATTGGTCATTGGGCTACTTTAATTGTTGGAGTCGAAATTAAGTTTAATGGGAGATAGATCCTATATTTTTACTTGAAAAAGCAAAGTCAGTTAGAAATTAAGGGGATTAGTTCAATTAACTTAAATTTGAAGTTGGGTTTTAGTTGAACCCTTCTATGTTAATCATTTGAGAATTAAAAAACTCAATTCTCTATTGTTCTGTATTTAAATCCATAGAGTCATCAGCTCTATTGATATTAATGATTGGCTAGATAAATTTTATGGAACTTTCTTATATCTTACTGAATGATTTTGAATTTATTTTAGGAAAAGCTGAAGGTATTGGAACTTGGATTCTAGTTCTTGACTGGCTTCCTCTTTTTTGAATTTAAGGAGTACTCATTATATTTTGAAATAGAATTTGTTGATTTTTTTTGGATTATTGCTTTACAAATTTTTCTTTTTAAACTGATGTTGCCATATATGGATTTTGAACTGCGTTTTATTATTAATACTGGTAATTCAATGGGGTTTACATCCTTATTCCATTTTAAGATGTATTGAACTGCAAGTTTGCAAACTAATGAGCCATTAGATTTTGTTAGTAGCTACTTATGATTTGAAGATCTTCCTTATTCAGTCTCACAGCACTTTATGAAGTGTTTTATCTTGATCTTAGCTTTCTCTAAGGTTGATTATTGTTTGCATTAAACTACTACTATGTGGTATTGACATTAGTTTAACTGAATTAATTTGCACTGGGAGTAAGAACTCTCTTAGAATATTAAGACTAGCTTGATAACATGTGCAATTAGCCTCTTTGACTCTTTTTCTTAGAGACTTATTAGTCTATTGCTCCAGTAGCTGCAATGTGGTTATTGGTTACTGATTATTTCGATGTTCCATTCAAATCATCACCAGATTGACTTGGCTCCATCATAATCTGCAATTCATTTTTTAGATTTTCATTTATATTTAGTTTTATTAGGCGGGTAAATATCTATGTACCAATTCATATTGGCTTAAGGGATTGTTCAATTGAGTAAAATCAGCACTTTGGTTGAGGATATTGTTCCTTTGTTTCTTTACTCTTGCACCACCTTAAGAAGTATTAGGCCTAATTTAATGATTCATTTGGTTGGTAAAGTACTGTTGAGTTTAATTCAAATTGTCTCTGGATTGCTTTCTTGCTTAAGATATCGCAGGATTTAAAAATTTAGTCTAAAGATGGGATCGGCTTTTTTCATAAAGACGAAGCTGTGATGAATCATAAGTTGAATTAAGTATATTAAATTATGCTAATGAGTGTTCTTTTATTGAATGGAAGTTATGATTTTCATTGTCAACCTATGGGAATAAGAAATTCATAGGTGATCCATATCTGACTTATCCAATGTGCTGCGTTAGTTTCATAATACGTTTCTCATGATTTTTCATTTCATCTCTGTTGACTGTAGCTTTAACATTTTATAGTGTTCTCAAGAGTTGTTGATTTGTTTGATTAATGTTATTAATGTCCTTCTTTCTCTTTTGATAATTCAAAGATCCAATCTTGGATGTGGAAACCTGCTAACTGTAGGCAGTTGCATTCATTTAAATGTTAAAATTTGATTAAGAAGAGTGGTTTTTCATCATGTTTTATTAATGGACGTAAGAAGACTGATTATGGATAGAAGGATTTGCTATGTTTTAATTTAAAGGAGTGTAAGGTTGGTAATATACATCATTTGCTTAAAAAAATATAATATAAAATTTGCTATGACTCCACCTCCAGGCAAGTATTAGGGATTTTAAATAAATTAGCCATATGACTGATTATAGTTTTATGTTTTTTTACTTCCACTCATTGGTGATGTGCTGCTGGATTTAACACCTCTCTATAAAATTTAATACTTTAGCTCAGATTAAGCAAATTTAAACTTACCTGCATTATTTGAAGCATTTTCTAGATAAGTGCGTTGTTTTCAGTTTCAATTTCTCTTTTCCTCATAATATTTTTCTTTCTTGAGTTACTCCTGGTTTGTGGCTATGTATCCCCTCCATTTTAGCTAATGTTTTATTTTGGAGATCTATTATCAACTGAAGGTTTCATTGTTACTATTCTCCCCTGCAATATCCTGTTTTCTTAAGCTCTCCTAGAAAAGATTCATGATTATTAATTTCTTATAATTTTATGATAAATAAGTAAATTGTGAGCATGGAATGTTGCTTACATGAGCTATTAAGTGTAGTTTTTGGGGTTGTCATATTACTAAATGATTCCGCTGTGGCTCATTGCAATAATTAATTGTTATAAAATTATTATATACTTTTACCAAATAAGTGCTGTCACTTTTAACTTGCCAGTTTATTTACATTGAATATTTTTATATAACTAGTGTTTGTGTCCACCAAAATAAATTTATGAATATTACATGAAATTAGAATAAAAGCTAAACTTATAATTTAGATAATACAATGAGAACAAAACAGCTAATAAGCAGCATTGAGAAGCAGCCTTTATCGGAGGATATCTTGCTTAACACCTCTAAATACGATGAAACCCCAGATGATGGATTGAATGACACTGACCAACTTGAACTCATTCAGCAGATAAACGATGATACCACAGACTATAATCAGCATGATTTCAATGATGATGATTCATCTTCCCCTGATTTCTATGTTCATAGAAATAAACTGGATAGCAGCCCGTAGATCTAGTTTACTGTAGAATTCCCTGAGAGTAGGAATTCTAATACTGGAAGGAAATTCACTTCATCAAGTTAACTAGGCTCGTCATCTAATGGTCCACTCAACTATAGCATCATTAATGCCTCATAGAAATAATATTATCAATCATATTTTAATTAAAATATTAAGAATTATTTATATTAATGACATTATTATTCAGTAAAAGTTTATTGAGAATAAAATTATAAATAAGACTAATATAAAAAATTATACTTAATTATTTATAATTAAATATTCACAAATTATATTTCCTTCTCTGTTATATAAATTATTAAATATTTGTGCAATATTTTAAACAGAATGTTGTTTAGTAATACTATCAAAATTTCAATGATTAAGCTATTGATATCTAATTATTTAATTTGTTTTTATGTATTATATCCAAAGGTATAACAGTAATGAGAAACCTTCGAATGCGGGCATTCATCACTAAAAAAGCTTATCAAATTCAAATTAGTACTCAGTTAATCTCAGTAATTAGCACTACAACGCCTTAGCATTACGAGCATAAATCTCTATCT
>ARYC01012947.1:0-11402 GCA_000711775.1 Oxytricha trifallax
ATTTTATTGATAAAGTTATAATTTATAATTAAATCAAATACAAACTTAAACTATACAAATCATGTTCCTCTACTACCCATGCTCTAAGTCTATTCAACCCTACTACCTCTGCATCAGTAGATGCCTATACGTCTGTACATTCCTTGACAACTTGCAATGAGTCTATATAACCAGGTATAGTATTTACAAATATCAACATTAACACTACCTTACCTTAGCTTTATACACAGTTGTATTTAAAATTTTATTATAGTGTGACAATATTAACTTACGGTACACTAGATCGCTTTAGTATACAAGTAAGTAATAACACTTGGCCTTAAACTATAATTTTAATTTAATATAGTTTATGATTCCTTACCTCCAGAGCAAATAGAAGGGTAAACCATAGAGTGCAGTATCGTAAAAGTAAGAATACATTTTATATAATTTTGCAAGGTATATTAACGCTGCTAGTCAATCGTAACAAACATAGTGTGGGATCTGTGGAAAGAGTATACTCAAGAGAAACTCTTAAGAGACACATTGCATCCTAACATGCTGTAAATCTTGAGTTAGAAGAACATAAGTTAGTATAAGCATTAGGTTAGGAGCGAGATAAAAAGCTAAAGGTGTAGCAAATCTTGGAACCCATAATGCCAAGAGAAGAGAAACATTAGAATGTTAAAGCTGCAAAGATAGTTGCTCAGATACAAGAGATTGATAAGAGCGATGTATTCAACTTCCCAGAGAAGTCTTGGGAGTTTAAGCAGCTGCATCTCAAGGTGAAGCCTCACTGGAAGATTCTTAGCACACTCAAACCATTGCATGATGTTCCAATCCCAGCAAAACCAGTAATTAAATTCTATACTTATTAGTTTAGGTGTGCCTGCAACACCAACTGCTAGCTAGAAATGAGATTCTCTAAGGAGTGTACTTTGAATTGATGACACTAGACATGAAGCTCTTTCCAGATCAAATTTATGTTCTGAAGTCTTTAGTATATTCACAAACCATGCTTAATCTATTAAATACTAGAATCAAAGAGCAGTCCTTAAGTAAGATACATATTACTAACAATTTTTCAATAGAATTTGTGAACCCCAAAGTTATTGGATTGATGTAAGAGACAAAGCGTTCTATCTTTGAGTCTTACCTAAACAGCCAACTAGTTAGATGCATCAACAATACTTTCGCAGCGTACCTTGACGAAGTCAACCCAGACTGTGCAGAGGCTCTTGAAATCTTAGGACTAATGAGAAAATAGACATTGATATTTTTGATTTCCTAGGCTGCTCAAAGTTCAATTTCATTCACTCTAAAACTCATATCCACTGGAGGCCTGGCACCTACAGAGAAAGACCGCGAAAGGGTTACTACCTTATCAGCCATCATCAAAATAAATTCAGAATGCCAGGAGCCTGTTCGAGCAAGGATGGTACATAGCAATGGTGTTTCAGAGGCTAGTCAACCATTTCATGAGCTTCTCATACAAATCAACATCGTTTCAGCATCAATGCCTCATCACATATCTCAAGCAGTGGATAAATGAGAACAAGTCCCTTAGAGCGTACCACATTAAGACCAGTAAGGGAGAGGAACTTCTAGCCATCGCTAAGAGATATGAGAACCTGATATGCCACTTGCTTCACCCCTCAACTAAAATCCACAAGGGTACTATACAGTATCTCAAGAGTCAAGTTTCAAAGAAAGCTAGCTAGTGCAAGACTCATCCCTAGAATTTACTTCCACCCCACCTGTAGTTTAGAATGGCAAGATTGAAGAAGGCCCTCAACATTGGAACAGTGATGAAATCATATTGCTTTGACAATGCCACTGCCTATTTGATTGTGAGGGGTGAAAAGGAAGAATGTATCTAAGAGTGAACGTGATTTATGTTGAGTTCGTGATGTTGAAATTTAAATTCAGATAGTTAAATAATTAATGTCATATATTCCTTACCTCTATCAACAGCCTTCATACCCCTCTCACTGTTATCATTAGTATAAAGTCTTGTATTTTTATTTATATTTTAATATATTTCAAAACCCCAAAACCCCTGCTTGCATGGAATCAAAGTCACAGTATATAAGCAATGAGGAATAGTCGGTTAATTCTTCCTATCATTACAGTTATTAGTCAGAATCAATTCTGAACTATGGATTTCTTAGTAATCAGCAGTTTTAAGAGATCAAGTCGAGTGCGCTGAATCCATAGTAGAAGACTGTGCTCAAGTGGACATCAGTGGTGCTGGGGACCAACTTCCCCTCCAACCCCAAACCAGTGAAGCTCACCTACACCTCAGGCACCCTCCTCAACAATTGGCAGGCCGTCGACGATGGGCATACTGGGTGGGCAAATCATACGACTGCCCTTGGAGAAAGTTGAGTGAGCAGTGTCATCGTTAGTCGATGTTGAAAGTCTGGCGACAGATGACCAGCTGTGTTATAGCCTCGAGCAGTACCTTCGCATGATTAGAAAGCCATCGCAGTCTTCAACATAAAGAAACCCAAATGTGATGCCCAAGAACCTGAAGATCAAGTAGAGCGATGAGCTGTGGCAGGGCCTGCATGACTTCATGAAGGAGCAGGATGGTAGTATCGATTTTCTCAATCCAAATCATTCGAAATATAAAGTAATGAATGGATCATCAAAGAATCCATGCCTTAAATGCAGAGATGCGAAGCTGGCATTGAAGAAGATCTCTGTAGTACAACACTACAAGGTGGAGGGCATAAAGCCCACGGACATTGCACTTGAGATGGGTGTGGATCGACGATTTGTGTACAAAGCCATTGAAAAGTTCAAGTTGGAGGTGGAGCACAGAGTGCTCAATCCGAAGCCAAAGCTGAAGAATGAGAGGAAGAATACGCGGAACAACCCGCTGTTGCTGAAGGCGATTGCCATCGTGCTCTAACAGCAAGGCATCTACAAGATCACTGGCTAGCGCCTGCATCATAGCCTACTTGAAATGTAATGTAAGGAACAGGAATACAAGAACCTCGCAGTGCCTTGCGTTGCTACTCTGCTGAAAGTACTGAAGAAAATTTCCATTTAAGATTCGGCAAAGCCCAGAACGCTAACGCTAAGTATAGAGACCCATCATTCAATGAGAAGCGGCTTTGGGTGTCCAGACTACTTTCGCAACTTTTCTTGGAAGATGCTGTTATTATATCAGTGGATGAATCAAACTTCAGGAGCGATTACCTGCCAACCAAGCATGGAGTTTCAATTCAGCTGCCCTTCACAAGGAATGCGACTCCTCCCTGACGCCTGCAGTTGGAAAGACTGAGGTCCTCGTCACCGACGATGTCATAGAGTATGTTGAGATGCTGTTTGGCAACCCCAACAGAGAACCAAGCAAGTCGACTGTCACTGGGGTCAGAGCACAGGATCAAAGAAAGGGATCAAACATCGCACTTTTGTAAAGCCAAGTTGCAATTCAAGATGAAGATGACCTGAGCTCTGAAAATCTGAGACCCCCAAGCAATTCTGGAACCAGTAGTTGAGTATTACTGTCATTGCCAAACCGATTGAGTATAGTATCGTCAGCAGCTCCAGATTCAAAACCCCAAAACCCATTCAGTAGTTTGATTGAGTTTTTGATTGAAAAAAGTAGACTATTAGTGCATACTTTATTAGGGTTTTAATAGGGTTTATGTAGGGGTTTAATGTTTAAATATTAGTATTTTAAGTGAGTAAATGCGATGTTTGGGGTCAGTTTATGACAGTGAGTATATAGATTTATTGTTTAAGTTGCGATATGGATGTGATGAATATAGTGAATAACTCAAGCCTGTTCTGAATTATACGTCTATAGCAAGGCTACTCTATAAATCTACTGCAACTGTGAGGTCTCACTGTCTATTAGAAATGAATTTAAAGAGATAGTATATTAATTCCAAGCCTAAGATACCCTTAAAATTTTAGAAGCATCATATTGAATATCTTATTAATGATAAGACTCTTAAATACTGGGCTCACTTCTCTCTAGCCTGGAGGGCTGTGATGTTTCATCGCCAATTTCCTGAGCTTCACATATCTGCTTAATCGAGAGCTAACATATATAAAAAGAATGGAACATCTTACATGACAGTCAATCGCATTAAGAGAGTGATTGACTTTAATGTTCCATTTTATAAGACTAATTTTAATTATATATTCGATTAAATGCAAAGGTCTTAAGAGCATAATATAAAGTTCATACACGCTGATGAGGCAGTATCTAGAATCAATACCTTTATATCAAGGTCTTGGTACAAGAGGTATAGTAATATAGAAGTTTATGACTAAAAGGTTAAGGTGTAAACTCATGCTATTTTGTGGAATAAGTGAAGATAGTGGCCTGAGACTTATGTTATTCACCCTCGTTCTATAAAGACAGAATAATATATTAAGTTCTTGCAATAACTCAGAGATAAGTAATCTGACTAAGAGATTATTCTATTTGTTGATAACTTGTCAGCTCATAAAACTAAAGACTCAAGGAAAGAATATGAAAGGCTAAATATAACACCTGTATTTAATGTTCCTTACAGCCCTTAGTTCAATGGAATTGAATTATATTGGGGGTTATTGAAAGCCATTATAAGAAATTGCTGCTCTATCATTTGATGCACAACTTGAAGATAGATACAGTCGATCTTATTAAGAGTGCTGCTAAGAGAGTCAGCGATGATAAAGCTAAAGTATGTGCAAGAGAAGGGAGATTTTGTGTTTATAAATAAGTTTTAGATTTAAGCGAATGAATAAGTCCATATATTAAATTTGCCCTTATAGGGATTTGGCTTCTCTTTCTTTTCTTCCTCTAAAGGCTTGCTTGGGCCCATATTTCTTCTCTTAGTGCCAGCTCCTGCATCTATGTTCATCTCTTCTGGCTTTATAAATCTTTGAAGAGCCTCTTACTCAATTCAAGTTTTACTTTAGACTTTCTCTCTCTGTTTAATTTACTGCGCTCTTTCATCAAGTATATAGCAGTACCAAGCTTTTCTATAAAGTTAGAAGACTAAGCTTACTTGAGATGAAAGGATGCTTTTAAAGTTCCTACAGCCAGGTATCACTTATTTTAATACCTTGCTGCTCTTTTTCTTCAGGAGAGATGCTGTATCGTTTCTTGTGAGCTTCTTAAATAACTTCATTTAAGTACTCAGGTTTCAGAGTTACAAGAACACCAAAGAAGAAGTTTCTCTCTGGCAACTTATTAGAGAGCTGTAGCTTTGATGGAAGGTAGAGAGCTACATCCGAATCACTCATAGCAACGTCATATAGGTTAGTTACTGATATTTCAGGGTAGTTAGGAATTTCAATCATCCTAATTTCATTAGACTTAAAAGCTTTTTTCTCTTCACTCAGTAAGGCTTTTAATAATGAGATTTTAGTTCCCTCCTAAGTCGGCAAGAACAATCCAACTATTATTGATTTATTAATCTTACTTAAGCACGTACCTTGCTATACCAAATATCTATAAAGGTCCTCTTTTCTTCGAAATTTTCCTATTAAATCTTGAGATTAAATTCTATTCATTGCATCATTCATAGACTCCATCTTGCTTCCTCTTTCTAGAAATGTTAATGAAATTAACATTATGGATATCCATTCTAAGTTTATTAAAACCTTACTACTAAATAGGAATGACCTACTGGAGGTTAACCTTGAAAAGATATACGGAGAAGCATTGAAAAACTTGCTCCAAGTTTCACAGATTGATTTCCATTTTTATCAATCTATCTCCATTAAATTGCTCCTAATAATGTTTAATTATTTTAGGAAGTCCTCCAAATTAATTTCAAACTTTATTTGGAGGACCTCCTAGAGAAACAAAACTTCATTAGGAGCATATTAAATTTAAAAATGTTTAATAACTTTACCTCCAAATTAAGTTCAAACTTGATTTGGAGGACCTCCTAGAGAAGCAAAACTTCATAAGGAGTATTTAATTTACTAAAATGTATAAAATTCTCATAAAATATGTCAACTTACAGTTTTTTATGGTTAGTTAATTTTCTTGCCTCTCAGCAAAGAATCTACCAGAGTGCCTTATACTCTTCTATTATAGTTTATCAAGGTATATTTTGTCATTATTATAATAAAATATATCAGCAAACTAAAATGAGCGCTAACCAGTTAAGAAGAGCGGCATTACTTGGATCAAGTCAATAAAAGTTATCATTCCAGCAACCAAGAAAAGTAGAGACCAGAGACGCTTGTACTCAGTGGAGCCTACTTATGACAACTTTGACCAGTCTAGCTTTGAGATTTAAATATAAATTAAGTAGGAGGTTATCAAAGAAGCTGTGTAAATTGAGGAGGAGGTTAAACAACCAGCCATAGAGCATTAATAAATACCAGCCAAAGTTGACTATTAATGCAAAGATTGCAAAAATATTTTCCCTTACAAGTCAACTTATAAGAGACACTTGAAAGATATACACAACGATATGTCAAGGTTATATCTCAAGCATTAAAAGAAAGATGGAAAGTATGTCTGTGAGTTCTGTGAGAAGCCATATTCTCATACTAGAGACCTGAAAGTGCACTTAAAGAAAAAGCACAATTAAAGTTTTGTCTTTATTCATGAACCTACAGGGAATAGAATTGATTCCTCTAAAAGAGAAGATCAAGAAACCCAGTGGAATCTCTTACAGTTGAAGTCTAGAAGTAAGTTGAAATGAAGAAAGCAGTCAAGAACTTTCCAGTCTCTGATATCAATAAAATCAAGGTTAAATTAGAGGCAATGAAGATTCCCATATTAAAAATTATTGACTTAGATTCTTGCCTAGAAAGCTAACTCACTCTAGAAGATAAAATAGAGAAGAGAGTCATTACAGATGACTTATATGCTTACAAGATATATCCATTCAATTACTTCCTTGCTGATGACAAGTTCCAAATGGAATTTGCAAATGAGTATTATGCTCTATAAAAGGCAAAGTTAAATGAGTGCATGCATATCATATAGCTTGATGCTATTTTTCTTGGTAAAGATCATGTAGCCTTCAGGCTTCCTTTACTTGAAATGACTTACAGAGAATTCTTATCTGACAATAGATGTCAGAGATAAATTAGCTATATAGTATAGCTGATAGTTGAAGGAATTGAAGAGCTTCACAAGCTAGGTTATGTCATAGAGACTTAAAGCCAGAGAACATCATGTTGAACTTTCAGCCTCTTAGAGTTTATATTATTGACTTAAACAGAGCTCAAAGAGCGCAAGCCTCTGCATAAGGAAATGTATACGGCACTCCTGGATATTTCCCAAAGAGAGAATTGGAGAAATGAAGACACTTAATGGGATATATGGGCTCTAGCAGTAATAATAATAGAGAGCGACATACCAAGAAACGATTACTTTAGCTGCAGGGGTGAGAGAGATTCTAAGCAGAAAATCAAACAATATCTCGATAAAAATAAAATAAATGGAGGTCTCAGAGAACTTGCATACTCAACTATTATCAAGCCAAGATAAGAGAATTAACAAACAATAGAAACAATCAAACATCAACTTAGAAAGATAAAATTCAGAGAACTGCCACATGACTCTAAACTTATGTTTGTGTGAAATATTTTAAAAACTAGCTTGTTAAACTCACTTAAATTACTAATATTTAAACATTAAACCCCTACAAAAACCCTATTAAAACCCTAATAAAGTATGCACTAATAGTCTACTTTTATCAATCAAAAACTCAATCAAACTACTGAAAGGGTTTTGGGGTTTTGATTGGGTAGTCAAGATGGGTAAGGTTTCAACTTGAGTTAG
This sequence comes from Oxytricha trifallax, assembly GCA_000711775.1. Taxonomy (NCBI): domain Eukaryota; phylum Ciliophora; class Spirotrichea; order Sporadotrichida; family Oxytrichidae; genus Oxytricha; species Oxytricha trifallax. The sequence continues at coordinate 7,739 of ARYC01012947.1, forward strand.
GAGGACCATGTTAGTATTACTGAACGATTGGTTGCGGGAACTGGAATTGTTCCATCGAAGATTCCAAGGCCAAACTCGAAATCGATCTTTCCAAAGTTGTGCAGGAAATCTTCCACCCAGGAACAGCATATCTTGGATAGCAGGGACCAGAGCATTACTGCCACCCCTGTCAAGTGCAGTCATTAATATAAGTATACTCAACTGTCACCTATATTGGAAGCCCCAGAAGGCAGTGCTCAATACACATCCTTATAGAAGCGCTTCGACGCGATCAGAATATAGAGCTCCTCCAAGAAGCCTTCAAGTCAACCATAGACCCCTCTGAAATTGGCTTCATCTCTTACACCATTGGTTCAGAAACTGGCCAGCCTCCGGCTGCAGTCAACCCAGCGTAAGGGCAGTGAGGTGGTCAATGCAACAGGCCATGACAACCGGACAGCCATTACACCCAGACTCTTGCAGCTGTTTAACAGAGGAGAGAGCAGTAGTAAAGTCACAGAGAAAGAATAGGAAAGTAAGCTATAGCTATATGATTTTATATTTCTTTAGTTGATACCAGGTTAAGTCTACCCAACTAGTTAAATGACTAAGCACCTATAGTATACTCTGGCAACCTCGATGCTCAATCATCGTAACATTATACTCCCATTGCAGCAGTCAGACAGCAAGTCAGGCAGAGGTTGGGCACTTATGGCACCATGTCTAGGAATCTCTCAATCACCAAGGAATCCACCAAGAGGCAGCAGTTCTCGATGAACTTCGTGGCAGCAATCACTAAGGACCAGCTGGTCTCCAGCCAAATCATTGAGGGAGCATTCGATGCCGTGCTGTTCGAGAACTTCCTCTACCACACCCTGCGCCAGCTACGCACAGACAAGGACCTCGCCCAGAAGAAGATCGTGCTGCTCATGGACAACGCAGTCATACACAAGTATTCAGAAGTGCTGGAGACTGCTAGGAAGTTCAAGGTCACTGTCCTCTTCAATGCAGAGTACTCACCCTGGCTTAACCCCATCGAGCTGCTGTTCTCATAAATCAAGAGGCATCTCAGGCAGGAGCAAGCAGACAGCAAGTAAGTGAAGTAATCATAACTGCTTATAGGAATCACTTGGTTAAGAGGCTCTCCCAGATCCTGAAGGCCATGACCAAGAGTGATGTCAACAAGCTCTGGGCGTTCAGCGTCAAGCAGTGGTGCACCACCATTTGACATGGGTTCGTGTGAGCCAGTGATCAATGACGATGAGTGGAGTAGCAGGTGCTCTGGCACCAGTCAAGACAAGCATCAATAGCAGTTGATCTTTTAATTTAATTGATTAAAACTTCCCTATTATATATCACGCTTTTAAGTTTAAGTTTAAACTAATCAATCACCAAACTGCTAAAACCTCTCTCGCCTCCACGCATTGCATAGGTCAAGTCCACCAATACACCAAGAATGGTCCAACATCCTTAGAAACCATAGCTGGCACTGATTGATCAAGGATGGGGCAATAGGTTTCACAACCAAGAGGATGAGAATGGATTGCTGATCGGCCTCCACACTAGCCTATCGATGATGAATCGGCATGAACTGACCATGCCAGATCAACGCCAATCGACGGTGTCAAACGACCATGTTAATCATCGAATTCCTGCCAAACATTAAAATCAAAGGCTTGGTTGTTCAAGAAAAAATTGGGGCTTATATTATGATGCTGAACACTATAATCATCAAAATTGTTAGTAGTACACATTCGATCAACACAATGGTTTCTATAAGTTGGTCATAATTAAATATTTAATTTATTTCTACAATTTCCTATTTTTACGTATTTTAGCAATATTAGATTTTTTTTCAATTTTAATATATTTAAAAATATTCAATACATTTAAATACTTTTATTTTCAAATTATGACAAATGAAGTCGATTAAAGATTTTAATTTTTCAAAAATAATAATTTGCATAATAGCCAATATTATTTTAGAATATATTCTATTAAAAATCAAACATTTTATCTATTCTTATAGGATCCTATGCCTAAAGTTAGATAGAAAAAGTGAATTTAATAAAATAATTTTTTTAAAATTAAATATAAGATTTTCATGATTGAATTAGCAATATGAAGAAAAAAATTCAAATTAAAAGGTATTTTATAAAATGCGGCAAGGGAGAAAGGTATTGGAAGGAGTGTGGTGGGGTTTCTCATTTAGAACATATAATTTTTAAAATAATTAATTATAAATACTGATTTATCACAAAGTTCCAACTAAATTCTTTATTTATCTTAAGAATGGTTTTAAAATAATTGTACCCAGTATTTTATGCTTTTAGTTGGGAATGAATTTTGCCTTATATCCATTAAACAAAAATCTTTATGCCTTATTTCTTTCTTTCAACAATAAAAATCTTAATATTTTAGGAATCCTAATGAATTGGTAAATTAAATATTAAATAATAATAAATAAATTAAATTCGCTGCAGTTAACTTTCTCTACCTAGACATTATGGTACTTGTTCGATTAAAAATTTAAAATTAGATGGACTTTACTAATGGCGATATTATTTATTCGCATCTCGAGCGATATTAATTTTTGGTGGTTTGTTTAGTAGAAATTTATATACTTTAAATTTATTAATATTGATATAGTATATTCAAAATGGGGAAATTGTAATTTTAAAATATAAATTTAAATTTAATTAATTAAAACTGCTAATAATATGCAATGGGTTTAAATAGATTTATTGAAGTTGGTGCATAGCAATGGCCATTTTATTCAGAAATTTTTGGATACTTACTATTTTAAATTCTACTTAAACCCATTGCAAATTAGTAGCAGTTTTAATTAATTATATTAATTTATATTTTAAAATTACAATTTCCCCATTTTGAATATACTATATCAATATTATTGCTAAAATAGATAAAAATAGGAAATTGTAGAAATTAATTAATTATCTAATTTATTATTATAATTTTAACCAATTTTACTTTTCGAATCTATTCGAACACTTATAGCTAATGTTCGTCGATTTCCTTAAATTTTATCAGTATTGCTAGTTAAAAGAGTAGAAATCACAAATTCATCAACTGTATTTTTATCATAGTAGCCAGTTACAAGTTTTACTGTCCAGCATTGAAAATGATTGACAATCATTGACACCTATGACCAAATTCTCGTGATTGAGAGTGGAATCATCATAAATGGTCAATATCTCGTTGCTTGATGAGTGTTGGGTGAAATTTAGGACCTTATCGTATTCTCCATGTTTTAAAACCCCCAGTACAGCAACTTTCAAGTCCTGCTCGACTGTTTGAGCACCAAATTCGGTAGCTTTACTGGAGGAGGAGCCAAAATGGCCATTTTAATGAGCGAAAATGAGAGAGGTTTTTGGATTTTTGGTTTGATTAGTTAAAATTAAACTTAAAAGTGTGATATGTAATAAGGGGGCTTTTAATCAATAAATTTGACGATTAAACTGCTGTTTCTGTATGTATTGATGTCTTATATAGCCCCTGCACCCCAACTCATCGTCTTTCATATCAATCTCACACAAATCCATGCTTGATGGTGCTGCACCACTGCTTCACGCTGAAAGCCCAGTGCTTGTTGACGTCGGTCTTGGTCATGGCCTTCAGAATCTGCGAGAGCCGCTTCACCAGGTGGATCCTATGAAAAGTTAGG
>ARYC01012949.1:0-15965 GCA_000711775.1 Oxytricha trifallax
TAAAGAAATTAATCAAAATTTTAATAATTATAACCAATTTTCAATTTATTTACAGTTCATTTCTATTCTAACACTCATAGCAAATGATTGAAAAAAATTTTCTTCTAAAATTTCATTAGTGAAGCTAGTTGCAGGAGTAGAATTCATATTTTTTAAAACAGTATTCTTATATAAGCAGCCAGTAAAAAATTTTATTGTCTTACACAAAAATCATTGGCAGTCATCGAATTTATTGATCAAATCTTATCATTTAAGAGTGGAGGTCCAATAATTTTTCAATAACTCCTTGCTTGATGAGTGTTTAGTTAAATTAAAATAAATCCCGATTGTATTTCCTATGTTTTAAAACCCATTACGCTTAACTTTTAGAGAAACACATTCTACTACTTAACTGATAGGATAGCCAATATTTCCTTCCAAATTCACGGAAAATGAGAGAGGTTTCTGGATTTATGGGTTTGATTAGTTGGAATTAAAACTTAAAAGTGTGATATGTAATAAGGGGCTTTTAATGAAGCAATTAAACGATTCAAGTCCTGTCTATGGTTGTATTGGTGTCTTCTATAGCTCCTGCAACTCAACTTATCGTCCTTCATCTCAACTTCACACAAATCCATGCTTGATGGTGCTGCACCACTGCTTCACGTTGAAAGCCCAGAGCTTGTTGACGTCTGTCTTGGTCATGGCCTTCAGAATCTGCGAGAGCCGCTTCACCAGGTGGATCTTATGAAAAGTTAGGTAAAGTATGCTTACTTGCTGTCAGCTTGCTCTTATTGGAGGTGCCTCTTGATGTAAAGGAACAACTGCTCGATGGGGTTATGCCAGGGTGAATACTCTGCATTGAAGAGGACATTCCCCTTGAACTTCCTAGCAATCTCCAGCACCTCTGAATACTTGTGAATGACTGCGTTGTCCATGAGCAGCACGATTTTCTTATGGGCGAGATCCTTGTCTTTGCGCAGCTGACGCAAGGTGTGATAGAGGAAGTTCTCAAACAGCACAGCATCGAAAGCCCCCTCAATGATTTGGCTTGAGATCAGCTGGTCTATAGTGATTGCTGCTATGAAACTCATCGAGAATTGCCTAGAAATAATTATTTTAGTGCAAGCTGAATTTTAAATTAATCAAAAATTTTGAATATTTAAAGTAGGGATAAGTCTTAAATATATCAAATAAGGGAAAATTTACATATCTGAGAGGCAAAATAGATGCAAATATTTTAATAAGTATTTATTGAAAGTTTAAAAGTTATTCTGACTTTTTAGATTCAGCTTATGCGCTAAATTAATTTCTGGTGCGGTAGTAATTTTAAGGCAAAAATTGAATGCTTAATTCAAAATGTCCCCTTGGACTTTGGTTGTTTTATTAAATAAATTCTTAATTAATATTAATATAATTATTAATATTGTTAAAATAGATAAAAATAGGAAATTTAAGAAATTAGAATAAATCATTTAAAAGTAATTAATGAAAACTGTCATGAATTAGGAGTGCGTGTAATACTAATCAGTTTTAGTTTTAAAATTAATTAATATATATATTAGTGGTCTAGTGGTCTGGCCGTAGTTTTTAGTGGTCTAGTGGTCAGGTGGTCTGGCCGGGGTATGACACGGTACTTACTAATAAAACTTTTTTAACATCTCTTGTGAGAAGTTCAAGATTTTCAAGGATGTTCATTCTGAGTTGGTAGAAGTTGATGTCTGGAAGATAGCACCTGTAACGGCGGAGTCGGTGTTGAAGTCGTCGCTGAGTGTTACAATGATGTAGTATTGATCTCCGTTTACTTCGTCTACAATAGGTGCATCTTTAGCTTCAATACGGTGGACCCCAAAACCCCGGCCAGACTACCTGACCACTAGACCACTAAAAACTACGGCCAGACCACTAGACCACTAATATATATTAATTAATTTTAAAACTAAAACTGATTAGTATTATAATTAATTATTAATTAAAGATTAATTTGTATTTATAATGTTTCCTATTTTATCTATTTCAACAATATTAATAATTATATTAATATTAATTAAGAATTTATTTAATAAAACAACCAAAGTCCAAGGGGACATTTTGAATTAAGCATTCAATTTTTGCCTTAAAATTACTACCGCACCAGAAATTAATTTAGCGCATAAGCTGAATCTAAAAAGTCAGAATAACTTTTAAACTTTCAATAAATACTTATTAAAATATTTGCATCTATTTTGCCTCTCAGATATGTAAATTTTCCCTTATTTGATATATTTAAGACTTATCCCTACTTTAAATATTCAAAATTTTTGATTAATTTAAAATTCAGCTTGCACTAAAATAATTATTCCTTATCTCTAAGTTGATTCCTTGGTTATAGATAGATTTTGAGCAAAAATTCAAAAAGACCACAATCCCTGGTTGACTTGCTGCCTGGCGATTGTGATGGGAGTATAGTTAAATACCGATATATGCTTAATTACTTTGATTATTGCTTGAGGTAATTGCTTACCAGCCTTACTAGGATAACAAAACTTCAAATCATCAAATCATCAATAGAAATGTTATTATCCATAGAATTTCTCTTTTCCAATTGTTTCTCTATTATTTAAGGCATAGCAATATAGAAGTATATGACTAGAAAGTCAAGGTATTAACAATGGCAATTTTTGGAGGTATTAGCGAGGATGCTGGTTTCTAAACTTATATTATTCATCCTCGCTCTATTAAGACAGAGCAGCATATTAAGTTCTTAGAGCAGCTGAGAGAGAAGTACCCTGAATAAGATATTATACTATTCGTTGATTATCTTTCTGTTCATAAGACTAAAGAAACAAGGAAAAGTTATGAAAAACTTAGAATAACGCCAATGTTCAACGTACCTTACAGTCCATAGTTTAAAGGAATTTAATTCTACTGAGGTATGTTAAAAGGTCATTTCAAGAAACTGCTGCTATGCCAACTTGATGCATGAACTACCTATCGATATAGTAGACTTTATTAAAATTCAGCTAGGAGAGTTGATAATTAGTTGGCATAAAAGTGTGCTAAAGAAGGGAAAGTGAATGTATATAGATAAGTTTTGTAGTCAAGTTAATGAATATATAAGTCACATTTAAAATTCTTTAGAGGGAGCTGGCTTCTCTTTCTTCTCTTCTACTTCTTGCTGCCAGCTCCAGCATCTATGTTCATTGACTCTGGAGGCTAAATATTTGAATAAAGTCTCTTGCTAACTTCATACTTTGTGTGCGACTTTCGCTCTTTGTGAAGCTTGCTCTATTCCTTCATCAAGAAGATGGCAGTACCAGATTTATCTAAAGAGTTAAGCTTGAAATCTTACTTGAAATATAAGGGTGCTTCTGCAGCTCTGATAACCAACTCTCACTTATCTTGATCCCTTGTTTGATTTTTTTACTTCTGGAGAGATGCTGTACCTCATTTTATGAGATTCTTAAATAGTTTCTTTCACTCAATCACCTTTGATTTTTGCAAGTATAATAAAGAAATAGTTTCTTTTAGGTAATTTATTTGACAACTGCTTCTTAGTAGGCAAGTACTGCGAAACCTCTGGGTTATTCATAGCGTAGTTGTATAGGTAAGTCACTTAGATTTCTGGATAGTTTGGAATCTCTGCAAACTTTACATCTTAGATTTTCAATGCTTTTTTCTCTCGCAGAGTAATTCTCAAAGAAATTAAATTTTAGTGCCTTCCTTCATTGGCAGGAACAGACCAACTACATAATCAATATAAATCACGATAAGTACCTTACCTTGCTGTACGAGGTAGCGATGCAAATCCTCCTTGCTTCTAAATCTTTGAATCAATTCTTGTGCTTGCACTTTTTTCATTGCATCATTCATTGACTCATCTTGTTTACAGATCTAAGAAATGATATTCAAATTTAAGTTTATTGATTTCAATTATATACCTCTATAAAACTTACTATTAAATATTGGCATCCTATAGGAGATCAACCTCTAAGAAGGATAAGGAGAAGGTTTTGAGAACTTGTTTCAAACTTGAGAGATTGATATCAATTTTTACTGTTATAGTTCCATATTTTTTAATTTAAATTGTACTTATTAAATTAGGAGCAGCTCCTAGAATGCTAGTACTTTATTAGGAGCATTAATTAAAGCTAGTACTTAATTAGGAGCACCCTAATTTTAATCATAAAATCACAAAATACCTCCTAAATCGGTACGTGCTGTAATCAACTTATTATTGAAAGTAAAAATGGTTACTTTCTCACCCATATTTAGAGCTGGTTTGTCTCTTAGTGTTCATTTTTCTTCGCTAATACTCTAAAAACCTCCCTTAAAACTTATAAGGTTGGAAAGCTCTCTTAGGAGCTCTGAGTTATAGAGGCAGTTTTATAATTTTAAATTCAAATTTAAATATGAGTGCTAACATTTTAAGAAAAACAACAGCCTTCCATCAAACTAAATGAGACTTACCTTTGGTGTCAATAAAAAGTGTTATAGCTGTGAGATAAACTCTCATAAGGAACTACCAGAGCTATCACTAGAGGTCTCTGTTATTAAAATAGAAATTAATAATAGAAAATAAATGGCAAACAAGTGTGTGGACAGAGAGGAGGAGAAAGGTATCAATGAAATTCCTATACAAACTGAAGAAGTTGAAGTCTATTTTTGTGAGTTATGTGAGAGAGATTTTGCTCATAAATCAAGCTGGTACAGACATAAGAAGCAGCATAGAGAAGCCAAGCCCATTGTCTACTTAAAGCATGATAAAATAGATGGAAAGTATGCTTTGAGTGCCATAAGCAATACTCTCATACAAGAGACTTGAAGAAGCATCTATTAAAAGCTCACAAGAAAGATATAGAAATTGAAAATCATGAATTTGAGCTGAAGCTTCTCAACAAAAGAAAAGCGAGGGAATATTCTAAGGTCGTAGAGCCTGAACAAGCTAGAGAGTTAGAGTACGTTAAGAAGGCACGCAACCAACTGACCTCTGAAATAACAAAAATTATGATCAAGATTCAATATAAAAAGATTCTGTTCTTGCCTAAATTGACCTAGACACTTCACTTTAAAGCTACCTTATATTAAAGACTCCTTTGATAAGAAAGTTATCAATGATCATCAATACGCATACAAGGTGTATCACTTCAACTATCTCTTAAGTGATGATAAATACTAGATGGAGTTTAAAATGAGTATCAAGTACTCACTCAAGCAAAGCTTAAAGAGTGTAGTTATTTAATCAAGCTAGATGCTATTCTTCTTGCCAAGGATCATGTTGCTTTTAGACTGCCTCTATATGAAATGACCCTCAGAGATTTCATCACTGATCAAAAGAATCATAAGAAACTTGGATAAATAGCAACTCAGACCATACAAGGCATTAAAGAGCTTCACAAGTTGGGGTTTGTTCACAGAGATTTTAAGCCAGAAAATATTATGATAAACTTTTCTCCAGTAAGAGTAGCAATAATCGATTTCAATTGAGCCTTAAGAGTAGAAGTATTTAGGCTTGCAACTGTTATGGGAACTCATGGTTATTATCTAGAAAGAGAAGACTGGAGAGATGGACACTTTCAGTGGGATGTGTGAGCTATGGCACCAATAATAAAAGAGTGCGATATGTCTCGCAACAATTACTACTCAACAAGGTGCGAAAAAGATGCTAAACAATGAATAAATAGTTAATATACAAAACCAGAGTCCCCCAATCAATGAAATAAATTGCAGAGTAAATCATAATAAAACCTGAATCAAGATCAGGCATATAAATAGAGTAGATAGAGCTGTAGTTAAGGAAGAAAAATTTCAGTTCAGTACCACATGATCCAAAACTGCATTTTGAGTGATTAAATTAAAATATTTACTATAAATTTCACATTAAAACTTATCAATAACTGCAAACCCTGAAAAAATTTTTACAAATCAAAGAAATTATAAACCTCATTAATTTCTTTTTTAGGTATTTAATGCAGATACTTACAGTCTTTGTAACCAGTCGAAATCAATAATATATACTCTCAGTGGTTAATAATCAATCATAATATTATCAAGTTTTAAGTCCCTATGAACGTAGCCTTGCTTGTGAAGTTGATTAGATAAAATAGATGCTGGAGTTGGTACTCAAAGAAGAAAATGAGCTTTTTAAGATATGATAAGAAGAAAGAAAGTGAGAAACACTAACCCAAGAGATCATCTTATTCATTCGTTAAGATATAAATTAAGACAAATATGATGCGGCAAAAGTTTTCCGTTATTCCTTATGATAAAGTAGTCTTGATATAACTGTGTAATTAAAAATTAAATTTTAATTGATCACTAGTAATATTGCATTCATAATTCAAATTAAATAGTAGATTTTTAAGCTCAAAATCATTGGTGAACTCAACTTTTTTAATACTCTCTTTAATTAATTACATTCAAAAAATAATACTCTATATAATCCCTCTACATTTATCAGTAGAAACACAAGCAAACTACTGAAAAGTTTTGGGGTTTTGAATGAAGTCGATTTTTGCACAATTTCTTCAGACTTGAAGAACATTTTCTATATAAATAATGACAATTAAGGATATATTTAAAGGCTCTTAATAGATGACAATGAGAAAGTTAGGCAATATTAATATTCTTTTGAGTTTAAAGATACATTTAATAAGTAAAATTTCACATAATTCCAAAAAGGAGTTAATTCAATCTAAATTTTAGAAGCTTTTTTAAAGTCTTATAATTGCATTCATTTTTATATTAATTTAAAATACAATAATCTTAATTTAAACAGTATTAATCTGTGGTCACTTCCCTGCTGCAAGACGTTTAGTTTCTACTTTCTTAATCGTTTGAAAATTTCATGGCATATTTTCTGATATTAACAGAATATAAACACGATTAATTGAAGTCCCCTGCTGCTTGCTACCTAGGCTTTGATGCTGACAAATCTAACCTACATTCGAAAATTTTTAGTGTAAAAAAGATTGATTTGGTATTGAAAGAGAATGAAAAACTAAATTATTTGAAGCAAAATGCAATCAAAACCCCACCACCTGAAGTTGTTTAATTGAGCTTTTTAATGATAAAAGCCTGCAATTATCGCATACTTTATTAGGGTTTTTACGGCTTATGATGTGGATTAATGTTTAAATATTAGTAAATTAAGTGAGTATAACAAGTGATTTTTTAAAAGATGTCACACAAACATAAGCTTAGAGTCATGTGGCAGTTCTCTGAATTTTATCTTTCTAAGTTAATGTTTGATTGTTTCTATAGTTTTTTAATTCTATTAGCTTGTCTTGAAAATAGTTGAGTATGCAAGTTCTCTAAGACCTCCATTTATTTGATTTTTATCTAAATATTGCTTGATTCTCTTCTTAGAATCTCTCTCACCTCTGCAGCTAAAGAAATCGTTTCTTGGCCTCTATTACTATAACTGCTAGAGCCCAGATATCCCATCAAGTGTCTCCTTCTCTCCAATCCTCTCTCTCTCTCTGGGAAATATCCAGGAGTGCCGTGTACATTTCCTTATGCAGAGGCTTACACTCTTTGAACTCTGTTGAAGTCAATAATATTAATTCTAAGAGGCTGAAAGTTCATCATTATATTCTCTGGCTTTAAGTCTCTATGAACATAACCTAGCTTGTGAAGCTCTGATACAATTTATTGTTTAAGTTGCAATTAATGAAAGTTATCTATAATTTCTTTGATTATTTATGAAACCTCTATCAGGGCAATTCAAAAAATTGGAGCCTGAAAGCTTTATGATCTTTGGCAAAGAGAACAGCTATAGCTTTATTAATCATTAGCACTCTTTAAACTTTTGTTGAAGGAAGTACAAGATTCTCATTAGTATACACCATTAATTCCAATCATCACTTAAGAGATTGTTGAGATATACTTTATATGTATGCTAATTAATCCTTGATAACTTTCTTGTCATAAGAATCCTCTAGAATAAGGTAGCTTTAGAGAAAAGTATCAAAATCAATCAATGCAAGTACTGGAATTTTCTTGTATTATATTTTAATCATAATTTTAGTGACCTCTGATGCTAAGAGGTTGCGTGCTATCATCACTTACTCTGATTCACTAGCTTATCAAAGTTCCTCAAATTAAAGAGGCTCCCTTGCATTTCTTTTGTCGAGCAATTTCAGCTTAGTGTCTTAATCTTCAAATTCTATTTTTTTCTTCTGAGCTTTTAAAAGATGTTTCTTAAAGTCTCTTGTATAATAGTACTGATTATGACGCTCAAAGCAATCATACTTTCAATCAAATTTGTTATGTTTAAGTATACAGCATGCTTAGCTTCCTTATCGACCTTAATCTGCCTGTATCAACTAGATTTATGAATAAAATCTCTTTCACACTTCTTACAAAAATATCCTTCAACTTCTCTGCTTATTAATTTAAATTTTAATAATAGAGACTTCAAGTGATAGATCTGGTAGATCTTTATGTGAATTTATCAAACAGCTTTTACATTTTTTATTGCTACCAAAGGTAAGTCTCAATTGGCTTGATGGAAGTACTGTTTATTTTCTTAAAATGTGAGCGCTTATATTCAAATTTGAATTTAAAATTATGAACATGCCTCTTTAACTCAAAGCTCATATGAGAGCCTTGCAAGCTTAAAGATTTCAAGCGAAGATTTTAAAGTATCAATGAAAAGAAAAATTACTGGCAAGTATCGATACAGTTCAAAATATAATTGAGTAAGCAACCATTTTTACTATCAGTAATAAGTTGATTACAGCACGTACCGATTTAGGAAGTGAACTTAATTGAGCATCAACGGTTTAGAAAGTATTTTATAGTATTATGATTTAAATAAGGGCGCTCCTAATTAAGTACTAGCATTTTAGGAGCTGCTCCTAATTAAGTACGTACCAATTTAAATTTAAAATATGGAACTATAACAGTAGAAATTGATATCAATCTCTCAAGTTTGAAACAAGTTCTCAAAACCTTCTCCATATCCTTCTTAGAGGTTGACCTCCTATAGGATGCCCATATTTAATAGTAAGTTTTACAGAGGTATATAAATGAAATCAATAAACTTAAATTTGAATATCATTTCTTAGATCTGTAAACAAGATGGAGTCAATGAATGATGCAATGAAAAAGTGCAAGCACAAGAATTGATTCAAAGATTTAGAAGCAAGGAGGATTTGCATCGCTACCTCGTACAGCAAGGTAAGGTACTTATCGTGATTTATATTGATTATGTAGTTGGTCTGTTCCTGCCAATGAAGGAAGGCACTAAAATTTAATTTCTTTGAGAATTACTCTGCGAGAGAAAAAAGCATTGAAAATCTAAGATGTAAAGTTTGCAGAGATTCCAAACTATCCAGAAATCTAAGTGACTTACCTATACAACTACGCTATGAATAACCCAGAGGTTTCGCAGTACTTGCCTACTAAGAAGCAGTTGTCAAATAAATTACCTAAAAGAAACTATTTCTTTATTATACTTGCAAAAATCAAAGGTGATTGAGTGAAAGAAACTATTTAAGAATCTCATAAAATGAGGTACAGCATCTCTCCAGAAGTAAAAAAATCAAACAAGGGATCAAGATAAGTGAGAGTTGGTTATCAGAGCTGCAGAAGCACCCTTATATTTCAAGTAAGATTTCAAGCTTAACTCTTTAGAAAAATCTGGAACCGGCATCTTCTTGACGAAGGAATAGAGCAAGCTTCACAGAGAGCGAAAGTCGCAGACAAAGAATGAAGTTAGCAAGAGACTTTATTCAAATATTTAGCCTCCAGAGTCAATGAACAAAGATGCTGGAGAGGGAAGCAAAAAGTAGAAGAAAAGAAAAAGAAGCCAGCTCCCTCTAAAAAATTTTAAATGTGACTTATATATTCATTAACTTAACTACAAAACTTATTTATATACATTCACTTTTAGCACACTTTTATGCCAACTAATTATCAACTCTCCTAGCAGAACTTTTAATAAAGTCTACTATATCGATAGGTAGTTCATGCATCAAGTTGGCATAGCAGCAGTTTCTTGAAATGACCTTTTAACATACCTCAGTAGAATTAAATTCCATTAAACTATGGACTGTAAGGTACGTTGAACACTGGCGTAATTCTAAGTTGTTCATAACTCTTCCTTGTTTCTTTAGTCTTATGAACAGAAAGATAATCAACGAATAGTATAATATCTTATTCAGGGTACTTCTCTCTCAGCTGCTCTAAGAACTTAATATACTGCTCTGTCTTAATAGAGCGAGGATGAATAACATAAGTTTCTAAACCAGCATCCTCACTAATACCTCCAAGAATTGCCATTGTTTATACCTTGACTTTCTAGTCATATACCTCTATATTACTATGCCTTTATACCAAGACTTCTAGATAAAAGTATTGAAGGTAAACACAGCCTCGTCAGCATGAATAAACTTAATATTATTATATTAACTCTCTCCATTTAATCATAAATATAATTTAAATTGTTGTTGTAAAATGGCAGAGTGAAATCAACCACTCTCTTGATACGATTCACACCTTTATAAGAGATACCATTTCGTTTATAAATGTTAGCAACAGATTATGCAGAGATCTCAACTCAGGGAACTGGCGAGGAAACATAGTAGCTCGTTGGTCGAGAGAGAAGTGAGCCCAATACTTCAAAGTTTTTTCATTGATAAGATAGTCAATATGCTTCTATAAAAACTTTGAATACCTCTTAGGCTAAGAATTCAGCTATTATTGCTTCAATTACACAGCTATAAAGCAGTCAGAACGAACAGTTGATGGACTACGCTTTAAGAGCAGAGCAATAGACTTATAGTTCAGTACTGGTTTGACTTAGTCACTATATATATAAACCCCAATACATATATGCGTGATAAATCTATAAGTTGGAATAGTGATGATTCAAAATCGATAAATAGCGAAATTCCAAACTTCACAATTTAACTTATTATGAGAGGGCCAATTCAAGAGTCTTAGAAAGAGAGTCTTTAAGAATGCTGCTAATTACAGGTTGAGTCTTCTAGTGATCATATATTGTTGAAAATGTTCCTTATACTATACTAAGTCCATATGTCCATAAAATCCAGTAGCTTTCCCAACTACTTTTTCCAAAAATTCAACTTTAGTATAAACCCCCTCTTATAGGGTCTAAAATCCAGTCTGAAGTCTAGAATCCAAAGCCAGTCTAGACCCCCTTCAACCACGACCTCGATTTTCGAAAACGAGTGCCTTTGATTTCAATTCTACTTTCACTGCACATTTCTACTGGTTATATGTACGTTATGAACAGTATAGGGTTGAATTCGCCATTAGGCCCTCGGATTTTTCGATTTTTCCAAAAAGCCAATTTTCAATGAGGCCAGACTCGAAAAGCACTCAAAAGACCCATGGCGGGTCCGCCATTTCTTGCAAGCCTACTTTTTTCACTTTATATGTTGGTATTAACATAAGCAATGCATCTGAACTGGTTTGCAGGCTGTAGCTCTTTAAATCCACTGGATAAGTGAAGAAGAGAGGATTTTCTTATAGTAAATTTGAAGAATCCAGTGGTATTTTTTAATAATCCACCTATTAAATTAAAAAATCCAGTATATAATACTATAATCAAAACTTAAAAATACCATGAATCCAGCCCAAGAGCGGGATCAGCTTGCTGAGTCTTTTCCCCTATAGATTGAAGAACGAAGCCCTGATAAGCTTTTTTCCTTTACTAAGCACCTATATTAAAGTTAAGGAATGATAATTCAAATGAATAGTTAGCTTCCTGAGCAGGGTGATCGGATTTTTGATAATCTTGAAGCCAAGGATAATATTGATGAGGGCGGCAAAATGAAGGGCATTAAAGCTGAGTACAAGGGAGCCCAAGATAGCGTCAAAATCAATAGAGCAAAGAAATTCCTACATTTAAACAACTATGATTTGAGTCACCTGTTGTAGCAGGAGGATTTCAAAGGCTATTAAAAGACATAGGATTTTAAGAACGTTGTGAGAAAGTTTATAAACAATAACAAAAGCAAGAAAGCCAAGAACAGCAGTGATACCAAGTCACTGGCCTCTGAAAATCTTAACCACTCCTCTCAAACAAGGAAATGAAGGTGAGTGAGTTCCAGACTACTGGGAGCTTAGCAAGTGAATCAATGCAAGCTCCAAGACCCTTACCTTAGCTGGTTATTAACTATGGCTCAATCATTGGCCATGAGATGTTGGTCAAGCACTTTGAAAGTTTCAAATAATCAAATTATTAATAAAAGGAACAGATCCTTCAAGATATAATGGCCCGCAACACCCAATCACTCTTTTCGTTCCTTTAGTACTTTGAGATGGCAAATGAACCCTAAATGAACCAAGGGATCTTCTATTTAATTACAGAGTTGATCTCAAGTAACTAAAAGCTAGACTAAAACTCCAAGGCTCGTATCTTCTTAGCTGCCCTCAGTTACTATACAGGGGAAAAAATCAGCCAGAGAACTTAATATAAGAAGCAATTCTCTTACTTATAAGGCCACCCAATGCTAGACAAGCTATAGGCTTAGCCAACTTGGTCTTTATTACTGAGGCAACATGTCTAAGTAAGCAGCTTGCTATAGTCTAGAAGCTAAACGACTCTAATCCAGGCATCATTCAGCTTTTGGCTTAAACATGGCACTACTTTTCAATTGACCCTTAGGTCATCAAACTAATACCAAATTCCTTCTTTATAATGAACGTGCCTTTTATTATCTTGCTTAAGCAAGACTGTGGATTGAACCTTATAAGAGACATTCCAGTAGAGTATACAGAGTACTCTGTAAGAATATGTGCCTTATGCTCTGCCCCTAACTTAGAGTCTTTAAAAGACTACATATCTTCAACAAGGGCAACCTTCTTATAAAAGCAAGAAGTCATCGACAAAGTCTCAATGGTGCATTTTATGAAAGGCCTTGCTTAAAGACTGCAAAGCAGAGATCAATAATGGGTAGGGAAGATTGAACAAATCAGGAAAGTATAGTAGTTGATTGTGAATGCGCAAGTCGAGAAAAATGTATAGTTAAGCTTCACACTATTGACAACTGTCTAAACTGTAACTTCTCTGACCTTGATAGAATAATGCAATTGCCAAGGACTATGGAAGCCTTCTCTGAAAAGGCTGTAAATGACCTTCTTTAGCTATTCAAGAATGAGAACTTATAAAACCAAGTAGCATCCAGATTCAATAGCAGGTCTCCAAAGAAACTCTTAAGAGTAAGTGCCAAATTAGAAACTTTGGAGTAAAATTTAGGCTTCAAATTCTACTGATCTCAGGTCTTATGTTTAAACTTATCTGTGACAACCTTAACAGCAATCACTTCATTCATTTTGGTATTGGCAATGGGAAGACCCTAATATAATTGCTTTAGCAATCCTTATTGCTCTTAAAACTAAAAGATCAGTCTTTATACTCAGCAAGAATGAACACTTAGTGCAAAGAGACTTCAAACGATACTAGAGAGTCATTAAAGCAATGTAGCTTAATTGCAATCTAAACTTCTTTGCCAAAGATACTGGCATCTATTTCTACACTTAGCCCTAATTAAAGAAGATGCAAAAGAACAGCAAGGCTGTGAGTGTATGGTAGCAAAGCTACGTATTAGTGGACGAGTACGACTGGATTATGTTTGATGGCTCTGTTGATACCATAATCAACTCTCTTGAGTACTTTCAGCAAGCTCATAAAGTGATAGGATTTTCTGGAAGCAATCTCTCTTTTACTGAAGAGAACTGTTTAAAGCTAGCTTTCAAGCTACACCTGTAGTATTTCCCACTCTTGATAAACTCTAGGGAAATAAAAAGACTCAATACCCGGATGTGTTTGTGAGCACTAATTAGAGTGATTACTTGGCTAAGATCAAAGAAATTATAATAGAGCAGCTAAGCCACTCCCCAGTTCTAATAGTGGCTTCAACTAACTATAATGCAATAGAGATAGGCATTTTGAGATCGGGCTACGACTTCACAAGTTTAAGCAGAGGGCAAGCCGCCAATATCGAATCCATGATTGAAGGCAGATACTTAATGAAGAATGCGAAAAAGAAATATGGAATATACTTGATGAATGAAGCTCATGGAAGAGGGACTGACATTCAGACGAATGATGAAATCAACTAGAACGGAGGTTCTTACTCATCATCGCAGATGTCTTCTCTAAAAGGTCTGAAGAGCAGATTATAGGAAGAATTGGAAGACTTAATACTAAGGGCAGATGGCAAAGAGTTTTGTAAAGACTCAACTCCAAAGATAGTGCTGAATAGCTTCTTTACGTAGAGTAGAATGAGATCGACCTTATATTAGACAAAAAGTTCAATGAAGTATAATTTAATTAGTAAGAAAAATAAGAAGCTATTGATATGGACATTATTGATCAAGCAATGGAGCCCGAAGTTCCTTCTGAATAGATTATAGCCATCGATCATTAAGTTGCAGTTGTAAAGGCTATAGTGGAGAAGATAGTCAAGTAGAAAGTTCTTTCATAGGAGCCAAAAAGGATATCGAGGAAGCAAAGAAGGCCTTTGAAGAGGAAATGAAAACTGAAGCTGTGCCTGAAGAGCCAGACACTCAAAGTAAATTAGGGTTCTATTAACCTTCTATCATAGAATTCATTGTAGAGAAGATGAGCCAGAACCCTGAGCTCTAAGACAAGCCTATTAGTGAAGTTGAGAAGATCTTCAAAAACGGCGTGAGGCGCCAATATGAGGAGATCACTTAAGAGCCAGACAGAGAAAGATCGAAGAGCAAGGAAGGAAAGAAATAGACTAATAAGAGAAGTAGGAAGGCTTATGAGAAGGCAGAGCAGATTAAGGACTTCAATCGAAGTGAGTTATACTTGTAAGGAGGAGTTGCAGAGACAAGTCTTTTAGTGAAACTTACAAGGAGCATGAAGAGGTCGAAGAATGTATGGAAGCCTGGTTGAAGAAGGCTTCAAATTAAAAGAGAAACTTGAAAAGTGATATAGACCATAGGAACCCCTAAAGAGAGGGGTTAAAAAGAAGATGATTTTAAAGCTTAATTTCTAAAAGAATTCACCATATTCTAACTCTTTCTATTAGTAGTGTCAGAGAATGGATGAGAATAGAGACCAGCAGAAGTCAAAGGCTGAAGTTCTGCACCTGCCCTTCCAGATTCTGAGCCGAATTCTTGCATAACTTGCTCCTTCATTTTGCGTAAGTCAAGTACTTCACTTTCCAAGTTATCATGCTCTTGCTTCAGCCTCTTAGTTTCTTATAGAAAGAGCTGTCTGTCTGACTTCAAGGCTGTCTCATAATCTTTCACCTCTTCAATTTCATCTCTTGTTCTCTTTCTTTTAGATGAGTCCTTCATGAGATTCACTGCTTTGCCTCTCTCGGCTACAAAGGAAATGTAAAGAGAGTAAACTTACTGCTGAAGCTGAGGCATCTAGAGAGTGCGTCAACAAATTCAGGTCTCATTTCAATGACTAGGTCTCTGCTTTGCTCAAGCCTTTCTTTCCGTTAAAGCATTGCATCGTGAATCATGTTGGTGACTCCGTCGGTGTCTAAGGTATAGAGCAAATCACAGATCCATTGCCTGTCTAAGTGGACCCAGTCTCGCTCATCAGGGAGAAAGTTGAGTAGTCTGGAAATGTCTCTCGCATAATCGAGGAAGTCCTGGACTGTAAGTCCCTCTATGTGAGGCACTGCGGACACTTTGATGTCTTCTCTTCTGATGTACTATGAAGACGGTTACAATTAAGGAGAGATGCTTACCTCCTTCTTTGCTCTTATGATGGACTTGAAGAAGTAAATGTTGGTTGAATCAGGCTTGGGTAAGAAGGCCCGACAATCCTGGGTGAGAAAGTTGTAGAGCTCTTTCTTGCTTTTGCACTTCTAAGCTAGTTCTTAAACATGATGCCAGTAAGTTACGCTTGGTTCATTAAATTATAATAGGAGGGTGCCATCAGCCGTTTTAAATAGCCAAATATTGGCTCATGAAGACAGCACTGTTACTATAATGAGATAGTAATTTTCACTATTATGAAATGCCTTCAGCATGATCCGATTTCC
>ARYC01012953.1:0-19574 GCA_000711775.1 Oxytricha trifallax
TCGAACCTAACTATGGAGTTACAACATGCTAGTATCAGCATGTGATTTAAGTTAGCATATTTCCACTCCAGAAACTTAGGTAAATATATTTTTGTTTTTAGAATCTTTAAATAGCCAAGTGGCACCTCGAACATGAAATTTATTATGAATGGAGGATTGATTGTTGGAAGCAGAGATGGAGCCAACTTGGAAATTGAAAAAGATGTTGGACAATTTAGCCTTTTTATCTATAGCTAGGACAAATTTAGATTAAAATGCCTATCAAAAATTCGTAATCAATTTTTCTATTTTAACTATCTTTATTCTAGCTTAAACATATACCAGCAGAGACTTCACATATTGACATATCATTAAGAAAAGTTTTTGATTTTCTATTGCAAAATAGGGATAAATACTAATTAGATTTCATTTGTGATAAAGTGATTAGATCTATGGAGTAGCTCTAAGATCCATAGGGCATATGTCTAGACTTTGTTTCATATTACCAAGCAAACGATGAAGCTCATAAGATATACTTTAACTACTACATTAACTACAAACACAAACAAAAGAATTTGAATAATAGTTTTGATAATGGAAACTAAGCTCATTTCTATCATCATGCACTCTCAACAATTTCCATTAAAAATATACTCAACAATCCTATCCCACTGCTTTATTTTAAAACAGACTGTGTTTTTTGAATCTCTTATTAAAAAATTATGAATTTTATAATTTATAATTAAGCAGCTTCTCGAAAACAACGAATGGATTGCAAGATCGATAAATTGTGTAGCCAATTCTGGTAAATTTTCTAGCGATCGCACAATTATGGAATACTCTGAAGAAATATGGGAGGTTTAGGAATTATCAATACTAAAAGGTGCTCCAACTCCAGTTCAAAGAATTAGAAGTTTCCCTAATGTAACGAAGGAAGATAAGTTAAGAGATATCATGAACACAACTCAAGCACCCTCTAGTTTTATTAAAAAGTGAACAACTAAAAATAGGAAACACTGCTTTATGTTGCATAAAACAATAACTTAAAGATTGAAATGGTGTAATTCAATGTTCCTAAAATTATTTTCATAAATTCATTTAATTTCATATAACTCGTTAAAAAAAAACCTTTTAAAAATAGAAAAATAAATTCTGAATCAAATCAAGCATTTGTTTATTTCGTATTTTATGAAAATAAATTTAGAGAAATAATAATTTGAGTTAATTTTTTACAGTTGACTTCACTTGAAATTTATAAATATGGCAGATTTGTAACAACAATAGCACTCCTAATAACAAAACACTTCAGTTAAATACTAAAATTAATCTTAAGCTGCTTCTGGGCATCACTCATCTACTGATTAAAGAGCGGAGTCTATTAGCAATTACCAAGATAAAAGTAATAACCCTGCTTCTTCTCAATACTAGAAGCCATTAATGTTATAAATAGTCATTTTTTATAGTATTTTATGAATAAATATAGGGTAAAAATTTCGTAAAAATAACCACCTTCTTAAGCTTCAAATCGCAGCAACTAATACTGTAATATTATATATAAATGCTGTTTATTTATTTCATAAATATTCTGAAAATAGAATAAATCTCTAATTTCTAATAAAACTTTTTAATTAAATCATAGCAATAATAAGCTAGATATCAGCCAGGAAGTACTGGTCTTGCGAACCCCAATGCTCGATCATCTCAGTAAATAAAAAACGTGGGCCACTATGTCTTAAGTAATAAATTAATTATTCTCAAAACTATACATTTTAGGCAAAACAATTGGTAAGGGCACATTTGGTAAAGTTAAACTGGGAAATCTGAATCTTACAGGAGAAAAGATAAGAAAATAATTTGATTTAATTTAGAATAAACTTCATATTTCTCTCGAATTAAATTTAATAAGGGAAAGAAAAATTATTCTAATCAATATTGCTTACTTTAAATAACCAAGAATACTCCTTTCAATTAAAATTTCTAATAAATAAGAGGAGTACAAGAAATAGAGGTAAAAGATTAGGCAATATAGTAAATTGCTAAATTTTGCAATATTTCAATAAACCAATAATTTTAAATTGATATGTTTAATTATAATAAATATTAGAGACAATCAAATTAGATTATATCAATTGATTCATTCATTGCTAATTTGATGGATTTAAATATAAATAGTTAACATCCCTACTTTAAAATGGATAATGAACATCAATATATTTATAGGTTGCAGTTTAAATCTTAGAAAAGGACAAAATTCAGGATGTGAGCGATGTTGAGAGAGTGGCAAGAAAAATACACATTTTGAAACTAATTAGACATCCAAATATCATATAGCTCTATGAGGTAAGTTTTGCTGATTTAAAATATGATTATTCTCTTATTTAACGTTTTATAAATATCAATGAATTAGATTATTGAGACACCAAAGCAGCTCTCCTTAATCAAGGAATATGTCAGTGGAGGAGAACTTTTCGATTATATAGTCTCAAATTAAAGAGTCAAGGAGGCTGAAGCATGCAGGTTTTTCCATCAGATTATTGCTGGCATTGAATATCTTCACAAATTAAATATTGTGCATAGGTAATTGCTCATAAAGTTTTAAATCACCTCTATAGAGACTTAAAACCAGAAAATTTATTGCTTAATCATAGAAACAACATCAAAATTGTCGATTTTGGTTTATCTAATACATATAAAACTGGAAAAACTCTTAAGACAACTTGTGGCTCTCCTTGTTATGCAGCTCCAGAAATGATTGCTGGCAAGCGTTATCATGGTTCGAATGTTTTTCATTAATTATACTCATAAACCATATATAACAATGATATTATTAATTTATTGAAGCTATGTTGACATTTGGAGCTGTGGAGTAATATTATTCGCATTAATCTGTGGATATTTGCCCTTTGAAGATCCAAACACAGCAAATTTATAAAACCCCATTAGTCAATTAAGAACGAAGATTAGGAGATAAGAACAATTAAATTAAAATATAATTATAATTGGCTGAAATTATATATAATTAGGCTAAAAACAAATTTACGCACCCTGATTGGTTTATTTTATAGAGACAATTATTCAAGCCAATGGTTTTAATAATTAGGCCAAAAGTTAATTAATTTACGCCAATAATAATTATATTTTAATTTAATTGTTCTTATCTCCTAATCTTCGTTCTTAATTGACTAATGGGGTTTTATAAGAAAATTTTGAATGGCGAGTACAGCATCCCGAAGTTTGTGAGTACTGAGTCTCGCGACTTAATCGAGAAAATTCTGAATACAGATCCAGAGAAAAGATTCAAAATTGCTGACATCAGGAAGCATCCATGGTTCAATTAAATTACCATACCTAAAATTACAGGGGGTATATTCATTGGACTTTCTTAAATTCCAATCAACACTAAAATTCTAAGTAAGTTGATAAAGTTTTAGTCGATAGAAGAAAGTAATCCAAATTTTTGTAGATTTGCTAGTTGAATATAATTTAAGGAAAGAATAAGCAGTCAAATGCATCAATGCAAATAAACACAATCATGTCACCGCTTACTACTATCTATTGCTCAAGAAATTTGAACAAATGGGCGAGATCAGTGACAAGGAATTTATATTAATAATTTAACTATATTGGAAAGTAAATTCCGAAAACTCAATTCAAATTTACTGTTTAAATCAATTAATATTTTATTTTTATTTTGTAATTTGAGTACTTTGATGACAAAAAAGTTAATATATTGGTGTAATAAGAAAAACAGAAGAAAGCAGCAATTTAAAGTTAATAAGAGCTCTAGTAACAGTCTTATTGTCTAATTATATCATATCTCAATTTTTTTAATATTTCTTTAACTTAAAAATAACAGATTATTATACAAGAATACTCATCACAGTAACAATTCAACAAAGAACAGCATTTGAACTAATCAATGCCAGTAAAGAAAGATGATCTGTCAATGCTAGTAAAATAAGAAGACAAATAGCAGCCAGTCGCATAAACTAATAACAATAATAGCCACACAATCAAGATGACTAAGCTAATTAAATTAATAGTTTTTTTGGTAGATATTATTAAGCTAATATGAGAGCAGTCACTTAAATAGCCAATGAAATGAATTCAAGCGTTGATAATGCTAATCCACACACTGGCATTATTCGGGGATAAGGAACCAATTATTGTCAATACAAATTAAGCTAACATTATTCAATACTTATAATAATAAGGAGAATCTTACCATATCATTAGTAGAAATACTTTTGAATAATTATTGTTTAACAATAACTAGAGAGACTAAATGAATAAGACTGTCAATATCCAAAAAGAAAAGATGAACTTTTCATTGATTGAATAACGACAAATGCCACCAGTTAGAGGTAGAGGTCCCAACGCCTTTGATTAAAGCGCTGATAAATCCAAAATTCAAGTATTTATGGAGACTTCTCTAGCAGAGAGATATGCTGGTATTAATGTATTCTATGAGAATTCATTCACTGCTATTAAGAAAGACATTTTCAAGGAGACAGTAGACAAGAAGAAAAATGCTGCTCTCACTAAGGAAGTAATTCCAATTAAAGAGAAGCCAAATAAGCCCAAAGATAAGTTTATAGTCAAAAATATGAACAACAGTACTAATGGAGGAGGTGATACAAGTATGGCTGGGTATCAACAGTTAAACTAACTTAGGAAGTAAAGCCAACAAGCACTATAAAAGTTGATGACATGCTTAACAGGATAGCTGCTTAGTATGCTTCTTAAAGATCTGGTAAAAAGTAACCCACAGGAGGAGTTGATTATAAGAGTAACACTGAGGTAGTCAATAATTTATCATTTGGTTTGGATCACACTTATGGAGCTGCAGAAATGAACATACCAAATAAGAGTTCATTCCAAAACAATCAGTTCTCTAACTAAGATCATCAAGAGCAAAACATACTTAGTGATAGACCCAAGACATCACAGCACTAAGCGACTAATTCAAGAGTCTACAGTAATACAACTCAAAGCTCAATTTAATAACAACCTAGAAAACTTAATGAAACTTAGATGGTTTCTGATAGTTTAAATGGGATAAACATGATGAATTCAACTCAATTAACTCAATCTTCATAGTAAATCGGAGGCATTAGAAAGCAAGTCTTTAACAAAACAGCAACTGAAGGATTTTCAATTCAAAATGCCATAAAGAAATCCATATTAAAACAGCATAACATGAATGCTTAGCAGTAACAGTAGTAGTAACAGTATTAAATGTAAATGAACTAAGCATCTATTAATCAAAATACAAGATCAGAGAAAATCAATAATAACTCCATCAACAGATCAATCGTCAATAATACAGTCCAGCAAAGAACTTCTTAAAATTCAAACAAAGTAGCAGCAATTGTTATAAATGAGGGTGGTCACGGAACTCCTAAACCATCTAAGAGTCATAACTTCACTGGTAAAACTCCAACAAATGGACCATCAGCTAATCTAAATGGCAAAATGAATTCCAAGGAATCAGCCCCAAAACTTTTTCTAAATTTAAAGCCTTAAATCAATCACTTAAAAACGATATTAACTATGCTGAGTATTCCAACAACGGCAATATGATGGAAAATTCAGGCAGCTATATGAATAACACGCAAAAGATCACAAATATAAAGTATAGTAAAAACGCTTAAGGCAACTCAAGTATCCATGAAGAGAATGGTAAATCCTTCTTAAACAGCACTTTAAATGCTTCAAATTACAATTCTAACGCTTTTGATCAACGAGGCTCCAATAGTTATGCCAAACCATCTAGAAACAACGGGTCTTCTACACAGCAAACAGCTGTGCACATTTCTCATCACTAGTCTATTAATTAGCTAAAGGAATGGGTATGCCAGCCAGCAGTCAGCTTTCAGCTACTTAAAATTTATAGAGCACCAGTCATCATGTAAAACAGTAATCAACTATCAAGACACATACAAAGACAATTACTAATAATGTTTACTCAAACCAGTACAGCGCAGGTCCAGTCATTTCTTCATAAATGACAAACTCAGCTGGTCATGGGAACGGATTCTATCATCACTAGCATGGACCCTCTCAGTCAAACAATATTGATTATACCACTCACAACTTGATGAGTTCGTTCAATGGAGAAAGCAGACGAGCTGATGATGGCATGAAAATATGCAAGGGACCTTTCAATGTCAATTGCACTACTGACCGTGATCCTTAAATTATCATGTGATAGATATAGCTCAATTAAAGCATAATCTTTTTTATTAAAATTGGAATTTACTTTTTCCTTAAGAAGTCTTGCTTGAAATGGTTCGTTCTCTAGAGCTGTAAAAGTTTTCCTACAAAAAGGGAGTTTATTACGGTCTCCGTTGCTAAAAGAAAAAAGTACGCTTCAAAAAGTAAATCGCTCACTTAGATGACCAAGACAACATTTACATTGTTAAATTTAAGAGACTGGCTGGTGAGACTGGCTCCTACAAAGACGTCTCAAACAGAGTGCTCAATAACATGCAATTATTCACTACTAGTGCTTACTGAGCAAGTGATTACTGTGAATTAACAAGTATAACTTATAAATAAATGCCTTTATAAAAGCTCATCTGAATTATATATAAATAGACATAATAATTTAATTCATTAGGTTGTTTTATTAATGAGAGATTGAATGTGCAAGATAAATGATTTAAATACAATTATCAATCTGCTTTTTACTTCTACTTTATTAATTAAATGCGATGTTTTCATAATTTATCACAATAAATTTAGCAGTAGTAATAAGCTGATTATACAGTGTCTAACTATTGATTGTCTCATCGTCACTTTCATTCAAAAAAATGAATAAAATACTTATTATTATTATTTATAAGTTTATATATAAAAAGTAGTCGCATAATTAATTAAATTGTGACATTGGATAACTATTTCTTAGAGATATTTTTTATTATTAATGCATTGTATGTTTTAGTAATTGAAAGATAATCTGAGATACAGAGTAAGACTTAGTGATGCAATTATTGAAGCACTGCACATATTCAGCTACTTGACCATTCTTGCCTCCTCTGATGCCGCTCTCCTTGTACTGCAATTGACATTTGTCAGCGCAGTTGTTGAACATATGCAACAAACTGTCTGCCCTGAATGCTTCCATCTACAGTCTCTGTGAGTTTTGCTTAAACACCTCAAGTTAAAAAAAGCATCAAATAAAATACTTTTAAAAAATGTCGATTACTAAATAAGTTATGGAAACTAATCACAAATAATATTTCCAAAAGTTGTGAGAGACGATTGTTGAGTGAAAGATCTATTTAATAGATGTTCTCTTCCAATATATTATAATACTTAATTTATATTATAATTTACATAATCACTCATGCTTTTCACTCTCTCATATTCAAATCACCTAAAACTTAAAATAGAATTAAATTGTAACAAATAGTTTATAAATTTAAATATAATAGAGTATTTCATAATTCTAGCAGCAGTAAATATGAAAAATAATTAAAGCTATCACATCCCAGCTGAAAATGATTATCATAGTCAAGCTTAACATTATTATATTTTATGTATTTTTAATTGAAAATTATAAATAAAATGATTGAAATTAATCGAAATATACATTTATATATATATAACCCACTAAAAATCATAAAACAGATGCAGTCAAAAATAGTGGTGTTTTGATATCTAGAAAAGGTTCAGTAAAATCAAATTCTTCAATGAGTGTCAGCAGCTAATCTAATAATCAACCAATCACTATTGTAAATGTATATCTTTTTTTTTATTTACAAGTAAATTTTATAATGTGAGTTTAAAATGGGATTAATATAAATCTAGATTTATTTTATTTAATCAACAATAAAACCAAAAATAAAGAAAACAGTAAATAATACACATCAATGGCTTATTAAAGGCTCCAAATTGAATAATAACAGCAATTCGATCACTTCTAAAATAATCAGATGATAGACATTTCTTTATCACAAAAACAGCCACAGAATTATTCTCAATGCACATCTTCAAATTATCTGGCTTCTATCCAAAATTTAATGAATAAAAATAATTAAACCCTCAACAGCAATTCAGTTTAAAATTCAGAGAGGAGTAACCATTAAGTACTCAACATTAGTTCATCTAAAACTCTGAATAAAATGTTAAATTCACAGTCAATGATATCGTTGATGTCAAACAATACTCATAATAGTGAAAAATTGAGTCAAAATGAATAATTTAACGCTAGATAAGCACATTAGTAATAAATGGAGTAAGTTAAGAAAAGCACAATGAGAAGGTTAAGTTTGAACTAAAATCATATTATCTCTAATCTTAAATGAGTCAGTGCTTGTTAATAAGATTTTAAGGGGGGTGTAATTCGCTTTTTTATGATTTTTAAACTCCATAACCAGCAACCCGCATAATCACACAACAGTAATGTCATCTTTCAATTCAACTTAATTGACTCATCATTCAGCACACCATCATGCCAACAACCAAGAATTTTAAATTGATAAATCTATAGACTTAGTAAACATCAAAGAAGGAAATTTTGTGCAATCAAGCGTTAATCCTAAACGAGAGAAATAAGGCCAAAATATTTCATGTTCAACTGTTAATAACGCGGCTAACAGATAGAAATCAAATAATTCTAATAGAGCTCAGACTAATATAAATCTAAATAAAACTATCAAAGCTTCATTCGTTAGTAGCAGCTCCAGATTTATATTTAAGTAATATATAATGAAAAGCCAATTATTATAATTTAGAGGATGTAATAGAATATACAAGTTAATTTTATAAAATTTGAGATTATCATGTAAAAATAACAACCAAAAGAATCAGTATGGCTCAATTAATACCACTAAAATTAATTCGAAAGTCTAGGCTCAAACTAAACCTAGCTCTCCAGTCAAAGTTTAAATTGGTAGTCCAAGTAAGAAAAATAGGCATTAAAGTAGTACAAAAAAGTAAAACACATCAAGCAAGAAAAAAGTCAATAAACCCAATCAGAATATATTTTTAAATTTGTCAAAGATAGACGGTGGAAAATCTTTGCAAATGCAAAAAACTTTTAACGGAAGTTTATCCCATAGAGACTCAGATAGATAGTCTACCAATAAGTCTAAAATTTAAAGCTCAAGATCTAAGTACACAGAGAAATCTTAAGCTTCAGATAAGAAAGCGAACATCTATAAGTAAGACCAGAGTTAAAAGTTTGACGATATAAAAATTAACTTGAGGACATTCAAACGAAACAGTTTCTATGAAGAAAACAGGCTTTATCTCGAACATGAAGATATGACTCATGGATACTATGATCAATCCCCGAGCAGTGAAAGAAGACAAATGAGTGCTACAGAAGTTTAATCAGAGATAGTGATGATCGAATAAAAGTAAAGAGAAAGGGAAGTAAAACTTATCGAGAAGTTCAATTTCCTTAAAATCTAGACTCAAGAAACTATATAAATTCATCATTAAAAGATACTCTAGTAAACTTAACCAATTACTAACGACCAATATGAGTAGAGAATGGATAAATTTGAGAAAATAATAGGCACTCTTTTAGAAAGATAGAATATCAATATGGATGGAGATTGTCATAAGTTTGATTAAAATTTTAATGGCTCTATCCCTAACTCAAGAAATCAAAAAAAAAGTTCAACTTTATACTTAATCAAAAACACATTTGGAGATTCGGGTCTAATAAATTCAGATCAAAACAAAATTCTTCAGCCTTCAGGCTAGTTTAATATGTTAGATTCAGCAACCAACACTTTATATTTGAATTAATTCCACAATATATATCAAGGTTAAAGTAGCAGCTAAGCTAGTTCCCCTAAAATGCAAAGATTTTAGAATCCCCAATCATAAATGATGCTCAACTTGCGGGAAATAGATCAGTAAAATATCTTAAGCTCTTAAAGCTCTACTCATGATCAAAGATATGAAAATTACATGAATCTTGATAGATCAGGCAAAATTGAAATGATCGACAAGAAAAATGCTCTTAACAGTGCGAATAATAATAAACTATAAAGCTCTGATAATAGCAAAATGTTTAATCCAATAGATGATACCATTAGCCCAAGTCCTTAAAATATGCTCTCATCAGAGTTCAATCCTTCAAAGCACTAAGTTTAAATTTTCATTTGAACTACTCAAACAACAATATTCCGTAGCCAAGCTCAAGATAGATTAAAGGGTTTTTGGAGACTCTTCAATCATTAGAAGATTTTTCTTAAAACAAAATCCATAACTAGGGGGATCTATCTCATCTTAGAGATTAGCTCTAAAACTATAAAGACTAGCTTGCATTACAAGATTAAAGCTAAATTATCGATCAAAGTTTCTACAATCAGCAAATCTCTGTAGTTTAAGCTTTGGAAAACATTCTCCTAAAATTGGATCCTTAACTTGTCAATCAGGACAGATCTTAAACTTAAGATGAAATCAGTTAAATTTAAAAGCAGAAGTATGTGATATTGTTAGCAGATGACAAATCTTCAAAAAGGAACAGCAAAGAAACCAATCAAACTTTAACTGCTTAAGACTCCTTTCTTACTCCGCCGAAAAATGTTTCTCACAATCAAGATTCCAGAAATCCCTCTTTTATTCATCCTTAACCGCAGTAGCAATAAATAGTTAATACTTTAGGTGACTTCGCAGACATTAATGAAATTAATAATCAAAGCTTTATTTAATCTAGCAGAAAGAACCATTTAAAAAATTTCAATAGAGGAGGCTTTCAAGTTAAACATTCTAGGTATAGAAATGAACCTGATTTATATAAAATTATGTATAATTTGAGGAGAATCAAACCTGATAACACTATAAATTTTGTCTTTTTCTTAGAATTTATTTTTTACAAATCAAATAATACTAGACATCCTCATTATTACATAAGCATAAATTTTGAATAAAATTTATCTTAATATTTTACATAATACGAGCAAAAATTTAGATTATTAAAATTACTATTCAATTTATTACTCATCTACTTTTAATCGTTTTATTTCTTAATCTTTTCCATTAAATATTTATAGCTTTAAACAAACTAAACTAAATGATTTATAAGTCCCTCTTGATACAAATGAAGAAATTAATAATGGAAAAGGCAAGACTTTTGGATAAGGTGAATCTTAACTGGGATGGTTGAGTGAAATTAAACATATAAAGGCTTTATTAGGCAGTATGGCTGAAGAAAACTTGTATATATTTCTTATTTTTAATAAAGTTTTTTTTTAATAAGAGCATGGTAAATCTCAAACTATGTATTAATACGAAAATTCAAATGCGTAAAAATTGGCTATCAAAAAGGACAAAGAATCTCTCAATAGTACTTAAAGTTAATGCATTATTATGTGAAAGTTAACTGTTCCTATTAAAGTAGAATGATTAGAATGTAATTTATTTGCAAATTTTATTAATTTAATTTGAGAAAATGAACTATTAATTTAAAATTAAATATTTAATTTCAATATTAATAATATAAATAATAATAATCAAAATACTTTTTAGTTAGAATAATAAGGCAAAGCAGTGACTATAGGATGTGCACATTTATGCTAATATAAATTTGACAAAGATTGTTCAACAGTTAAGCTATAAATTAATCAAAATTATTATTTATAATTAATTTAATTTTTTATATACAGAGATGCAGGTGCAATTTTTCTGGTTAGAGGCAACGTCCCTTAAGTAAATCAGATTTTTATTTTAATTCTATTATATAGTGCGTTTTGACAGTTCATACAGAAAATAATGTCTGGGGGTACAGCCAAAAATCCATTAAATCCTAGTTTTTCATGTGGAGGGAGTTCAGGAGGGGATGCTGGATTAATTTCAGCTAAATGTGTTCCATTGGCTCTTGGTTCAGATTTAGGAGGTTCCTTGAGGATCCCTGCATCTTTTAATGGAATTTATAGTTTTAAACCAACTCCTGGGAGAGTTAATATTTAAGGTTGCAGAGCTATTTTGCCAAATAGTTTCTCCCCATTTCACGATATAGGTGTATCACCAGGTCCTATGGGAAGATGCGTTGATGATTTGATAATAGGCTTTAAAGTACAAATAAAACCTAAAATTCATCATTTAGATCCATAGATTCCTCCAACTAAGTATAATTAGGACTTGTTCAATTATTCTTTTTAAGGAAAACTTAAAATTGATTATTTGGAAGAGTTAGATACTCTACCAATAAGTAAGGCTATGAAAAGAGTGATGAGAGAAGCTAAATAGTACTTATAGGAAAAGGGTTTCAATTAATTGATGTTATTATTAGCAATGATCAAATCTATGAGATAAGGTAGATATTCTTAGGCTTAATTCTCAAATATTTTATGGCCCCTTCTATAGAGGAAATGTATAAAAACTGCGATGAGCCTCTTCAAAGCTACAAATTTCTTTATCGATTTTACAATTTAAAGTTTTTCTTCAGAAACTATGTCACATACAAAATGAGTTCTAGAAAAGCAAAGAATGAAATCTCAAAGTTCTTATAATGATAAAGAGATTGTTTATATGCAATTCAGAAGAAAGTAATTGATTCAAGATGAGATCTTATTGGATTGATTAACTTGGCATAAGAGCATTAATTTGTCCAAACTTCCATCATTCAGCTTTTAAATCAGAAAACGCTGATGTTTTAGGTGGTTTACTAGATTATTAGCATTTATGGAGTTTTTACGAGAATCCTTGTGGCAGTGTGCCATTTGGACATGTGAAATAAGAAGATATTTAGGATTGTAGTTCAAGTTACTAAGATTAATATAATGATGGCTTGACTGAAATGATAAAATCAGACTTAAAAGGCAGTTTAGGATTGCCTTTGGGAATATAAGTCGTTGGATTTTAATTTTAAGATGAGGCTTGTCTGGGTCTTATGAAAGTGTTTGAGAAGAAAATACATGCTAATTAAGTTATGAATATTTGGAAATATTGATTTTATTTAGTGATTCTTGAATACAGCGAATATACTAAATTAACAAAACATAGATTTATATCTAACTAAAGTTACAGATAAAACCTTAAAATTTAATCTTACTAAGTCTTTTATTCTCATAGGAATACCAAATAAAGGAGGAAGTTCATGAGTTGAATTTTCTTAAATTACTTTCTGCAATTATTCATCACATCTTTTAGCAACTATAATAGCCTCATCAAAGTTTTCTTCAGTTGTCTGATTATATTCTCTTCCAATACTTTGACACCTTTAATGCTTAATATAATATTCAAGACTTTTACAAATGGTTTCTCAATAAATATAATTTTATAGCTCTTTCTGATATAATTATGAGCAAAATTATACATCAAAAATATAAAATTAAAAACACCTAGCTCCATACAAATTGACCAAATCAGTACAAGTAAATTTCCCTTTAATCAATCCATCTCTAATATCTTTCACACTTTTCATCGAATCAATAATCTATACTTTTTCTTAATCAACCTCTTAAAACTCAAATTTATGATTATTTCTCTCTAATAATGCTTTTAAACTTTTTCTCTCACTTATTTATATTTTATATGATTTTAAATATTATTATATTAGTATTTTATTGCAAAAATTGAGAATATTGAGGCTCATATTGCAAGAGAAAGTTCAATTCTGTTTATTTATTAGAGTTCTTTGTTGTATAACGGGCTTAATTATAAATTTGATATTTTTTAACATCTGGTTAATTAAATTTTAAAATTGATTAAAAATTAAGCTTTCTTTCAACCATTCTGGTAGAATATTGCAATGTTTGAAATTCGACAGCTTTAGGTACATTAATTTATTCTTTATAATAAGTTAGCAATGATTATTAATATAAAAGAACTATTTAAATTCAAGAAGCTTTTAAAATTGTAAGATATTAATAAAATTTAATTTCATTAATTTAAAAATGGGAAGCCCTGCGAAGAGATTAATCTAGAATGTCATGTACTTGCTAATCATGAGCTCATTCCTCTTTGACTCATTTTATAAGTACACCTATTTGCAATCAGAGAATGACATTCTAAGATCCAAGTATCAAAATATGCAGGAATATTTACAGAGAGCTTTCCCCGCTGGTAAATCTAACTTCTAACCTGTTTTAAATAAATTTCAATAATTTTTGATGATTTGATCAAAATAGTCTTTAATTTGGTTTTTATTTAACCTCACACTTTCTTACCTACAGCATAATTTATCACAGATAATTCTCAGTTGATAATAAGTATATATGCTGCTCTGTAAGCTGCAAGTGCAATTTTTGTACTCTTAGGCCATAGAAACTTCTCATGGATCTTAATACTACTAACTTTTTTATTTCAATTAATGTAATTACGAAGATCAATACAATCTTATTAATAATTCTAAATCTAAAAATAAAATAAAATTAGATTGTTACTAAAAGGAACGTGATTAGATGAACTAGTCCCCGACCAGAAGTCACTCAATCTAGGCGCCCCTCTTATTAGAGATAAGGCAGCCAACTCTCTCAAAGACTTAGCACAATACAGCTAAGCTGAACTTGGACAAGACTCAGACTATTGGGAAACCGATAGTGAATCATCAG
This sequence comes from Oxytricha trifallax, assembly GCA_000711775.1. Taxonomy (NCBI): domain Eukaryota; phylum Ciliophora; class Spirotrichea; order Sporadotrichida; family Oxytrichidae; genus Oxytricha; species Oxytricha trifallax. Next base: position 14,499 of record ARYC01012953.1, read on the forward strand.
ATGGCTACTCATCCGATTCAAGCTCAGTATACGAGTTTAACGACTCATACAAGAAACTTGACGACTACTACAACGTCAAACATCAACAAGGAAGACCAAACCATCAACATCAGACCTTCGACTGGTATGGAGTCCAATCAGGGAACCAAAGAATCCCTAAGGAAGAAAAAGGTTATTTAAACCATCCAACACTACACTGGAACGGACACAACTGGTTTGTTCCAACTTAACCAAATTTTTCAATCAAAGGCTCCACCTACAACCAAGGCCAAAATTCCAATAAATCTTCAACAGTCTATTACCTCAATACCATACAAACCCCCTGTTGGCAAAAGGGAAAAAGATTAAGAATCAACCCTTTGAAGGCACTAAGTACAAACAAAATAATTCTAAAAACAACACCCAGAAACCCCTACAACAAAACCCCAACTAATGGGAATTCAGAATTAGAACCTCCACTCAAAAGGAGCAAACAGGAGAGACTCAAAAGAAGCCATCATTCTTTAACTCCAAAATTCACTCCTAACTAGTGCTGAATTAGCAAGATTCTCAAGACACTATCTAATAGTAGAATTTACCTACTAAATAGACCTACCAACTAATAGAGGAATCACCTCCACTTCAAGATAAGATATGTGAAGATTCACCCAAGAATGCAAGCGAGATTCCCTAACAACAGAATAATATGAAGGATGAGATACAGAGAGAATCACCCAAAAACCTATCAAATAGGGAAGACACTACTAAATAGGCTACTATTAATAGATCAGAAACTGGCCAGTTTCTGATTAACGAAGAACATAAGGAGAAGCCTAAGTAAATGAAAGGGGAATTCATTATCAATTAGGATGTTTACACATAACCCAAAGAAGTTCAAACTAAACTTTTACTAAGTGAATTCTAAAATTTCGATCCCAATGAAATAAGATTTAAACTTCTTCAAAGGCTTATATTAGCCCACGAAAAGTACAAATTTCACAATTTCGAACCGTGGGAAATCCAATTGATTAATCAACTCAGTCCCCTTTATTAAGGAGAGATTGAACTAAGAAGTATAAAAGAGAGAGTTCTTCTCACCAACACTCTTTTTAAGAGTAATTTTGAAGAATACTTCGTTGGAGAGCAATCTAAAAACCCTAAACAACCACAAGTAAATGTCAGAAAGAGACAAAGAAAAGAACAGAAAAAGAAGAAAGATGGTACAGAAGATTGACAGAGAAGAATTAAGTTTTGTGAATTAAGTTAAAGTCCAAAGTTAACTAAATACACAAACAAAATAACTAATTAAAAGGGCTAGTCCCTAATATATATTGAAAAATATTAGCGATCGGGGGTCCCCAGAGACCTCAATGTGATCATATTATTATTATTATTATTAATAATTCTGTTTTACTCAATTTTATTATATTAAGTATTTTAAATAACTTTGCTACAAATGAGTTTGATACACAATCCCTACTATAAAAACAGCACAGAAATAGATAGGCAGTGAGCATTTAAGCATATCTGGGGAGATTTGAGTCTTATCGTAATCTTAATTATGTGCTTTGGCTTCAAGAGACAACCTAAGCTAAAAGTTAAAATGCAATGAGTTGATAGAAGCATTCATCTATCATAAATATGTAAAGGTTATCATGGTTAATAGTATTAATGCATGAGACTGTTGCAAAAATATTGCTCATAAGCTTACTTAAAAATATTATATAAATTTATTCGTGTAAATAAGTTGATAATCAAATATCATTCATTTTGTAAAGTTCTATTGTATTCTCTTAAAAGGTAACACAAATAAGAATTGAAACTTTTTATTCAATAAAAATATAAAACTAAAAGTATATAGACTTAACGAGGCAAGATTAAAATTTAATATATTGGAGGGTGCTATAAATTACTATTTTAATGCATATTTATGCCTTAATAAATTATAATTTATAAGATTTACTATTTTATTTATTTTAATACCTTACAAATAAATGAATTTACAATTAATTATTAAATGCAACAATGAAAAAAAATTATAAAACCCTAATAATTTCTAGGAAAAAATTCCATATATTTCTATATTATTTTATCTACATTAGCTTTAAAGTAATATGCATTCTGCCAATCTTTAACAGCTTCAAGTAAAATAATTAGCAATTTTGGAACAGGATATGATCGCTCTTTTATACCAATGATGAATTCAACTACACCGCTAGGTATAATATATAAGCATTCTAATCTATTATAAAAATTAATACAAAGCATTTTTTAATAAAATAATAAGTTAAAAAATTTGATAATTTAACAGAAAATTCTTTTTCAGATAATAAACTACCAATTTAATTACATTTAAAAGTTTATTATAAAAAAACTATCAAATTTAGCTAATTTTCATCATTATTTTGTTTAGATGTTTAATGCTCTATAAATCTGCTGGGTGTGTCTGAATTTTCATTTCTTGACAGGAAATTAAAAGCCACATTTGACATTACTAGCTAATGGCAGGATTCATAGCTTAGATCTGATAAAAATTTGACATTAATTAAGAAACTTAATAATTGTGGCCAGTAAAACTTAATTCTGAATAGTGAGTAAATTCAAAGCAGCATCTGGAAATTTGAATTGGAATCATTAAAATATTTTATATTATATATTCTAAGGAAATATTAAGATAATTCTATATGAAATTTTATGAATTGAATTATATTTTAAATAATCACTATAACAAGTAGGATAAGAAAATACAATTCATTTGGATGGTTCATTATCTCCTATTGGTTTGTAAATATCAAATTTTAAAAAATCAAAAATTCATAATTAATTGCAATTTATTTTTCACTTTAGAATTACCAAAAAGTAAATCATTGAAGCAAAATACTTTTGCGATTACTCATTAAATAATGTCGAAGAGGAAAAATAATGCGAGATTTAATTTTATTCATCAATTTACGATAGTAAATACATAAAATTATCTAGGTAAGTGCCTTGAAATTATTTATTGATGTTTTAGATTGTAGAACAGCCAGAAATCTGAAGAACGACTTTCAAGCTATTTTAAATTTTAAGGTAACTTTACAGTGGTTATCTTTAATTTCATTTTATAGAATCAAGCTTACAGAATGTCAATTAATAATTTATTTTGCTTACCCCATAAAATAAAACCCACTCAATGTTATCTCTCACATTAAAAATAACACAATAATCAAATATACTATCCTACCAAATACTCGTTCCCTTTATTCTGGAATCAAAAAAATGGGAAGGGGTATTGGTTAATTGATATATTAATATTCTACATGTTCTGCTATACTTCAGATATCACTGGTGATCCTAAGGGAGCTAAGATGTCTCATTCAGGTTTCGTCGCCGTAAAACTTGTATGTACATGCCGGTATCAACTTCGATGAAAATGATTGCTCAATTTAGTAAGTTATATCTATAAATCTTATGTTATCATAATAAATTTAAAATTTTCTTACTTACCTCTCGCTCACATCTTCGAGCAGTGCAATCTCACTTTCAGTATGTCATCTGGCTATGCTCATGGTTTCTATTCTGGTGATCTTAATTACGATATTTAAAACCATCATTGCAATATATTTGTATCCATTAAAGCTTCTTGAAGATATTGCTCTATCGAAACCAGCTTTCTTAGAGACAGTTCCCCGTATCTTGAATCGTGTGTACGGTAAGATTATGGATGGCAATAATGCCAAGGGAGGAGTTGCCAAATGGCTCTTCAACAAGGCAGTTACCGATAAGACCTACTAAACTTTAAAAACAAATAATATCTAAAAAATTGAGGAATCAGTCAAAATAGTAAAAAAATCGTGAATATACAAATCCTTAAATATAAAGGAATTTATAATATATATACTTAAAACATTTTTTAAAAATATTTATTAGAAATCTACAGTATGAACAATAAAATTATTTATCATTGTGAATTTAATTATTAAAGCTTATTAATTTTTGCTGAAATGAAGTTTGTTTTTAACCTATATTAAGTTTAATTTATTCATAAGTAAAAACATAAATAATAATCAAATAATTTACTAATAAAAGTAACAAAATCTTTAAAATTAAAAATCTTAAATGTATAAAATTAATTATTTCACTAATATATAAAACAGTGAATAAACTTCATTTCCTATTAGTAATAAAGTAATTTGATAAATAAAAACAAATTTAAAATAAAACAATTAAAATAAAAATTATAAATTTTAAATATATTAAAATTGGGCGGAAGTAGTAAAAATATAATATTTATCACTTGCGCCAATTTTAAATATAATAATATTAAATCAAACAAATTTATTAAAAATAATTATAATAATGTTTTGAAAGTGATTTATTTATATTATTTTTGTATTTTAAGAATTATTAAATTTACTGTTTTTTTCTATTTTGACTGAATATATTTACTAAAGTTTACATGAACCAAGGTCAAGGATTCTCTCACAAATTCTACGATAAGTCTGTCTTCCAAAAGGTCAAGGATATCTTCGGTGGTAACCTCAAGTACATGGTCACAGCATCAGCTCCAATCAGTTACAAATTTAATTATGAAATTTGTCTAAATATTTCTTAAACTGGATAAATTTCATTTATAATATGCATTAAGTGGAGAAGTCCTGACATTCTTCAAAATTGCACTCGGAATGCAAAATATTATTGAATAGTGATATATCTGGGATAAATTAAGTTTAATATGAAGAATATGTTAAATTTTATTAATATAATAAAAAATTTATAATGAAATTTTTTGGAGAAATTAATTTATAGTCAAGTAAGAGCAACTAACCTTATAAAAAATGTAAAGTACAAAATAACAAAGCCACCTTAGGTGGCTTTTAAATCTTATAAAAATGAATAATTTTTCAATCAAATTCATGCAAAGAATTAATTATTTTTAAAATTTCCTTTTTCCCAAATCATAATTTTGTACTGCGAATAATGAATAAAAATATATGTTTTTGTTTCGACATTATTTAAAATTTTCCACATCTATGAAGTTTATGGACAAACAGAGAGCAATAAATTTAAATTAAAAATATCATGCACCTTTATCAATAATGCTTAAAAAATATAAAT
>ARYC01012954.1:0-13694 GCA_000711775.1 Oxytricha trifallax
AAACCTATTAATAACCCCAACCCCTAACAAATTCCCTACAAATCAAAGCACTTATAAACCTCATTAAGGGGTTTTGGGGTTTTGAATATGCTTACCGATCTCTTTTCGTGAAAAAATTTATTACTTACACTTAAAATTATATCAATTAAAGTAAGGTTAATGTGAATTATCTAATTGAAAAAATCTTATTGTGATGCCATTGTAAAATGAGAGAGATGGAGTAAATATATTTTAACAATCATGCACTTATTTATTTTTATGATTATTTTTATCACTATCTTTATTGGTATACTCTTTATTTTCATACCTTGTAAATTAATACTAAGACAATAAAACCTGCATATTGTTACCACTATATTTAAATTAATTTTGAATAATTTTCCAATGATTGAATTTCTTTTATTCAAATGGAATAACAGCTATTACTTGTGAATAATCATTGGACATTACCTGACATCTTAAGTTACTATGATGAAAAAACAATTATAAAAAATGTTGTTAAGTATAATAGATGAGAGGAATTGATGTATTTTTTTAAAAAATAAGATACTATTGACTTATAAACAATTAAATTAATAATTATAAAAAGAGAATTTCTAATAATATAATCCAGTGTCACTTCATGTAAATTTCCCTTTGCATTATTCTAGAAGCCTTTGTTCTTAAAGATTAAACTTTTGATAATATGTCATTCACTTTTATCTTCTTGAGTGAATATATCTTCCTTTTACTTTATAAGAGGCAATTATAGCATACGTCCTCCCCTTGGCCCACTTATACATAAATAACTAAGGAGATATAATTGTAAGTAAAAATAGGCGAACATCTTATTGTTTTTGCCATGCCTCTCCACTTTCGAAAAACTACAAAGGATATAAGAACTTCATCTGAAGTCCGACTCCATTTACTCGGAATTTTTCAAAGAAATTTTTAATACGATATATTAATAAATTAAAGTTCACTCATTAATTATATATATATATATATATATTTATAAAGTAGGTATTGCCAGAATTTTATAGTCCAGTTAATCCACATTCAAAACTCCAAAACCTTTTATTCATAAAAGATAGCATTTAACGTATACTATATTAAATTTTTATTAGGTTGGGGTTAATGGTTTTAATATTAGTAATTTAAGCGAGTATAAATGCGATTTTTATAAATATTTCGCACAAACTAAAGTTTAGAGTCATATGTCAGTTTTCTGAAATTATTGTTTTAATGTACTGGTTGATTGTTTAATTTTATCCTGATTATCTTTGTCTGGCTTGATGATAGTTGAGTAAGCAAGGTCTCTTTGGCTGCCAATAATCTTTTACTTATATAAATTTTAGTTGAATCTTTGCTTAAATCTCTTTCACCCTTGCAGCTAAAGTAATTATTTCTTTACATGTCTCTTTCTCTCTTATTATTGTTGATAGTTCCCATATATCCCATGCTGTTTCACCGACTCTTTAATCTTCTCTGTAGTGGCTTATATATTTCCTAAGGCAGACTCTGAACTCTGCTAAATTGATATTGTAAAACTCTCAGACGTTGAAGTAAAGTCAAGCATTATAATTTCTGGCTTCAAGACTCTGTGCACAAACTCAAGTTTGTGAAATTCTGTTATTCCTACTACATTCGAAACCTAAAAAGCCTTCAGTTTTTTTATTATTGCTTTGATTTATAGGGAATTTGTTAGGAGTTAGGGTTATTAATAATTTTTATTTAAAATAATATTTTGTAAATTTGCTTAATTCAATAACTCAAAACGATCTTTTGGATCGTATAGTATGGGTCTAAAGTTTACTTTGCTAATCCAAACTCTATCTGCTCTATCGATATCTCTGATATTCTGATTTCCTTAATAATTATATCTACATCCATTTATTTCATTGATTGAGATACTTTTGTCTTTCCTATAAATTGCAAAATTCTTTGTTTTGCATCCTATTCGCATCCGATAGTGTAGCAATAATTGCAAGGCATATCGCACTCTATTATTATTGTTGCCAGAGCCCACACATCCCACTGTAAATCTCTATCTCTCTATTTTTATCTTTCTGGGTAGTATTCTGGAGTTCCCATTAGACAGCCAAGCCTTGGTACCTACACTCTTAAAGCTCTGTTGATATATTATAGCCACTCTTTCAGGTTAAAAGTTGATCATTATATTCTCTGGCTTCAAATCTCTGTGTAAAACCTAATTGTAAAGCTCTTTCACAGCTTGTAGAGTTTGCACTGTCATTAATGCAAGCTGCTTATGATTCCTTTAATCAGCTATAAAATCTCTTTTTGCCATTCAAAGAGTGGAAGCTTGAAGGCAGCATGATCTCTTTCAAGAAGAACAGCATCTAGCTATATTTATAATATAAACTCTTTAAACTTTGCTTGAGTGAGTACTTGATACTCATTAGTAAACTTCATCTAGAATTTATCGTCACTCAAGATATACTTGAAAGGATAAACCATGTAACCATACTGATGATCGTTAATAACTTTCTTATCAAAAGAGTTCTCTAGAATAAGGGACCGTATTAGTGAAATGTCTAAATCAATTTATGCGAGTACTGGAATTAATTTCAATGAATTTTGATCATTATTAAGTTCAAATACTAAGAGATTGCGATCCTTCTTTACACATCCAGCTTCATTAGCCTATTATAGTACTGCAGGTAGAAGTGATCCATTTTTTTCTTTTGGATAGAAATTTCATTCGTTCTCTTAATTTTCAACTTATTTTTCTTTCTTGTGAGCTTTTAAAAGATTCTACTTGATATATATATATTATGTGAAAATGTTGCTAATCGCGCTCAAACTTAAAATCTTTTACATTTATTTTATTATGCTTTAAGTTTTCAGTAGACTTGGTTCTCTATGATCCTTCTAATGTCTGTATTAGCTAGATTTAAAATCAAAATCTCTCTCAAATTTTCTTACAATAATACACTTGTACTTCTTCAGCATTAATCTAATTTAATTTAATGGAAGTGTTGCTGGCTTCCTCAAAAGTTATCGCTCATATTTAAATTGAATTTAAATTTATAAAACCCCTCTCATTACAGAGAGCTTTTAAATATAATTTAAAGTGAGAGAACTTTCTTCTTGAGATTTAGTTTTAATAGAGTAAGAAAGCGAACACAAGAGATGAACTAGCTTTAGAGATAGTAGAACGTGCGATAATTATTACAAACAAAATAAGATTATTATAGCTTGTACTGGATTAGGAGGTGAGCCTAGCTAAGTATGTACTGAGTTAGGAGGTTTTTTTTTTTCAAATTTTTCGATTAAATTAGGATGCTCTTCATTAAGTACTAACGTTTTAGGTGCTGCTTAAAAATAAATTAAGAATAAAAATATGGAACATTAGCTTTCAAAATTTATATCAATTTCTCAAGTTTGAAACAAGCTCTCTAAAGCTTCTCCATATCTCTTAGTGGTTGACCTCATTTTGTTTGCTTATATTTAATAGTAAGTTTTCGTGGGATAAATAATTGAAATTAATAAAATTAAATTTGAATTTCTTTTCTTAGATCTGTAAATATGATGTAGTCAATGAATGATGCAAAGAAAAGAGTGTAATCTCAAGAGTTGCTTCAAGATCCAAAGCATGGAAGATTTTTACCACTTTCTAATACAGAAAGGTAAACACAACTATCATTATTACTTGCTTGTTGTTGAGGTTGGTTTATTTCTACCAATAAGGAGTGAACGAAAATATCATTTCTTAGAGCAATAATCTTCGAAGAAAAGAAAGCATTGAAAATTTAAGATGTTGAATTTGCAGTGATTCAAAACTATCCTAATACTTTCTGTGACAAATTTATATGAGGACGCTATGAATGACCCAGAATTATCGCTATACTTGCAAAATAAGATATAACTGTCAAGTAAACTGCATGAAAGATTCTATTTCTTTGGCATATTTGCCTGTATAAATGGAGAATGCTTGAAAGAGATAATTCAAGAATCTCATAAAAAGAGGTACAGCTTCTTTCCTGAAGACTAGAACATTTAAGGCATCCAGATAAGTGAAACCTGGATATCAGAGCTGCAAAAGCACCCAAATATATCAAGTAAAATTTAAAGCTCAGCTCTTTAAAAAACTTGGTTCTGCAATTTTCTTGATGAAGGAGCAGAACAAACTTCACAGAGAAAAAGTCATAGGAAAAGTATGAAGTTAGCAAGAGACTTTACTCAAACGTTGAGGCACAAGCACCAGATTAAATGAACATTGATTTTGGTGCTGGAAGTAAGAGAAGAACATAGGAGGAGAAAAGAAAGAGAACCCTGCACCATCGAAAGATGTTAAAATGTGACTAAATTATTCATTGATTCAAGTCTTATACTTATTTATAAATATTCACTCTTCAATCTTTTGCACATTTATAAGTCAACTTATTGTCTTCTAACTTAGGTGAATTTTTAATAAAGTCTGCTGAATCTTTTAGTAGGTCATGCATCAAATTTTAAAGCAAAGGTTTCTTGTAGTGACCTTTTATTATACCCCTGTAGAATTCAATTCCATTTAACTTCGGGCTGTAATGTACGTTAAACACAGGTGTAATTCGAAGTCTTTCATAACTTTTCTTTGTTTCTTCAATCTAAAGGACTAAAAGATTATCAACAAATAGTTTAATCTCCTCTTCAGTATGTTTCTTTCTCAGTTTCTCTAAGAATTTAACACGCTGCTCTATCTAAATAGAACAAAGATGATTAATATAACTCTCTAAAGTAGCAACTTCGCTGATTCCTGCAAGAATAGCATTCGTTTAAACCTTTACTTCTAATCTTACACTTCTATATTAATATGTCTCTTTTATTTAGATAAAAGAATTGAATGTAAACACGGCCTCTCTAGCATTTATAAATTTAATATTATTCTATTAGGCTCTCTAGATTTTATCATAAATATAATTAAATTGTCATTGTAAAATGGCTTAGTAAAGTCAATTATTCTCTTGATAAGATTGACAGCTTTGTAGATATACCTTTTTGCTTAAAAATATTTTCTTTAAATTAAGAAGATATCTTTAACTTTGGTGACTTCCGATAAAACATAGTGGCACGTTTATCAAGAGTAAAGTAAGCCCATAATCTCAAAGTTTTTTTCTATTAATTAGACATTCATTATGTCGCAAATGAAAATTAGTTCTTCTCTTAAACTTGCAACACAGCTAATATTGCAATTATTACAGAGCTAGAATACAGTGTAAGCGAACAGTTGTGGCACTACGCTTTATTAATAATTCAAAATAATCTGTAAAATTTATGATTGTAAAAATTTAATTTTTATTAATCAGAAAACTAAATTTATAAAATGGAAATAAATATTATTATAAAATTTTTTTTATCATCTTCATCCTCATCATCGTCTTTTTCATCATTGTCATTTTGTGTTTTAAGTCCCTTCCTTATGTCGCCTTGTGAAGCACCAATCTGCTGATACATCAGGTCCTATTAGGTAGGACCTTTTTTAAAAAATAATTTATAAATATGTTTTTTATAACTTATATTTTATGTGAGTGCACTGACTTCACCTGCGTTTGATTCCTTAGAATGCATTTTAATATATTAACTTTTCTTATTAAATTATCTATTAATAATTATTAATCATAAATATAGTACAATTGAATTGTAATTAAGTATAAGTTTCATTAATTCAACTGTATATATCCCATCCATCGCGAAATTAAAACACTAAATCAATGTAATTTTTGTCATAAATTGACTTCAATAGCTTGTAATTTATGTCTCGCATTAAATTAATAATCCAAAATCCTTACATATCTCCTACAAATCAAAGCACTTATGAAACTAAAGAAGGGATTTTGAGTGCTATTAAAAAATTTAGATTAGATCACTGTTTTATCCCTTTTATTAGGTTTGATTATTCTAAATCTTGATTTTAATTTATTTGTTTACAGATTCTTAAAAGTCGTTTTTTGTTAGAATCATACCTATTATATTGTTGTATATTTATATAATTTACTTCAATTTGAATATAATTCATCAAATTGTTTAGTAGAAATTTTATTTTTGCTGACAATAATGGATATCTAATTATATACTAAAATAGATTATAAATTAGTATTAATTATTTTTTATGAAATTACACAGATGTTTAGATTTATACAGAGATAATATAAAACCTATAACTTTGAGGCATTAAATTCATTAAAATTTAAATTATGAATAAGATTATAAAATCACTCATTTATAAGTTTAAGGATTATTAACTGAATATATATAAAACTGAAAAAAATGTTCTTAAAGGAAAAAGGAAACTTAGCTTATAACGCATAAAAGATAATCAGAAATGAGTCATTTGGAGTGGTGTTTAAGGCAGAAATTGTCTCAACTGGTGAGATAGTGGCTATCTAGAAATTATTCCAAGACAAGAGAAATAAGTATAGAGAACTTAAAATATAAAGATGCTCCAACATTCCTTCTATGTTGAGATGAGGCATTACTTCTACACTAATAGTAGCAAAGTAACTTTAAATATCATTATAAATGCATTTATATAAGCCAAAAGCAGTCTACTTCAACGTTGTGGTGGATTACATGCCTGAGACAATATTAAAATCAAGAAACATTATCTTAAAATGAAGGAGATGGTGCTTCCTCTTCTTGCAAAACTCTATGCTAGTCAATTGATGAAAGTAATCGCATCCATTAATGCACTAGGTATATCTTACAAAATAATCAAATTATAGAATGTCTTGGTAGATCAATCAAGCTTATTTTGAAAAAATGTTTGACTTCACAAGTGCTTAGCAGATTGTTGCAGAGGAACCAAATGTATCTTACATCTGCTTCAGATATGTAAAACTTAAAATAAGTTAAAATGTGATTAGGAGTATTTATCAAAATATTTTTTTAAATAATTAAGGGCATTAGATTATTCAAAATCTCTTTTGAATAATCTATTTGATAATATATTTATTTTTTGTTTATATTATTAAATGATTACCTTTTAAAATTGTATTACCATGCTTAACTTTTTCACTATTTTTACCAAATTTGCTTTATAAAGATATTTTGTAAAATAAATTTTTAATCATATTGTTTTATCCTTATTCCCTATCCTATCATTCATTAATAAAGCAAGTAGGAACCTAATTACCTAACTGAATTTAAAGTTTAAAAAACTTCATATTATTTTAGATACTTTATTTTGATGTCCGATATAATCGATTAATATTTGATTTTAAATTTATCTTATTTTTATTTTCCTAATCCTAAGAAAATATACATTTTGATATTAAACAAGTTCACAAAGATATAGCTTAGAATTTTGATTACAGAGCCCCAGAGTTGATTTTTGGTAACTCAAATTATAATAGTATTATTGATGTTTGATCAATTAGCTTGTTATCAAGAGCTTTTATTCAGGTCAGCCTATATTCGAAGGAGAGAGCGGTGTCGATTAATTTATTGAAATAATAAAGATCTTGGGTACACCTATCAGATAATAAATCACAGCTTTGAATTACTACAGATTCCCACAGATCAAGCCATTTCCTTGGGAAAAGTATTCAGATCAAGAACTCTAAAATAAGCCATTTCTTTAGTAGAAAATTCTTAGTTTATGATCCCAAAGAAAGACCATATCCCTTAGAGGTACTCACTGATTCATACTTTAATATTTTGAGAGATCAAAGCACTAGATTCCCGACAGGCCAACCACTATTAAATTCGTTCGAGTTCAAATCAGAGGAAATTGCTAAAATGAGAATAGGGCTTCATGAAGAGCACCCCCATTATGATGCAAGAAAAAGCATAGGTCATAAATTTTAAATATTATAAATAGGAATTTTAAAACTATTATTAAAATGATTGAAATAATATGATTTATCATAAGTCCTAAGAGCTCCTCTTGTTAACAAATTTTATAATATAAGTTAAGAAGTTTGTTTTATTGTTTGGTTTGATTTGACTTTTTTAATATTTACATTTTAAACCGCTCAAATATTGGTCTTTGAAATTTTATTTAATTTTTAAAGATACTCTTGATTGATGATATATAGAAATGCTTTGTTTTACAGTAAACTATCAACTATTATTTATTATTTTTTAAATTCATAGTTTCTTCTAAATTCTTCAACAATTTGTAAATAATTATGAACGGACATCTCTTAGTAAATTTAAAGCTTATAACAAAATACTCACCAATCTTTTCTTCTTACTATTAAAAATCCTTAGAGATATTAATTAGACTGGAGCACTATTTGCGGCATTTTTTTATTGAACTTATCTAGCATTTGCTTCATCTTTTCGAATTTACTTTTATAAGTGCTTTTCTAAATTATCAATGATTAGAAGATACTGGTACTATTATTACTGTATAAATATATATTATTTTGGGGGGGGAAGTTTCCTGCACGGGTTTATAATAAAAAAAAAATTTTAGGGAAGTTTCCTGCACTCTTTTATATTTTTTAAATTTTTATTTTTTTAATTAAATTAATCTTTACAAAAACTATCAACTAACTTCAGGACTAATTTCAACATTTAATTATACTTTAATTTTTTAATCAATAGTCAATATCTCTCTTCAGATTCCAACAACTCTGACATTTTTCATATAATATTTATAGGTTTTGTTATAGTAATTCCAAATGTTTTATCCAATTTTTATTGAAATTCTGATTGAATTTTTTCTTGTTCTTACCATGCTTTTATAATGTTAGACTATATTCTCTTTAACTACTTCAATGATAAGCGATATGCTCTTAATATTTAATGGGTAAAAAAATATTAATTTTGTTAATTTATGTCAAATTTATTAAATTTAACATAAAAAAATTAAAGCGTGCAGGAAACTTCCTCGAGTGCAGGAAACTTCCCCCCCCCATTATTTTTTTCAGGTATTTTATCTGCATATAGCAAGTCATATTACCATGGTTATTATTTTTAAAGTAGGTGACATGTCTATAATTTAGTCTTAAATACTAATATAATTAAATAAGCACTTTGATTGACTAGTGGTGGTGAAGATTATTCTTTAAGAGTAGACTTAGGCAATAATTAGAGAATCTTAAGATTGATTTTCTTTTGTAATGAAAGCGCTTTCAAATGCCATTTACTTATAGAATTTGAATCAATTTTATAAATTTACTGAGCTGTTTAATAATTTAGCAGCTAAAATATTTTTACTTCTATTAATTAATTGGGAATTACTAAATTAAATAGTGTGATATTTTGTAAATCTTGCGTTTATTGAAAGCTTATCATGAACTTTATGAGAATCAGAGAACAATGGTAAATTTATTGCTTATTTTTACAGATAAGGAACATGAAGATACTCAATACATGCCTCAAATAAATTGGAGGCAAAGTTTGCCCAAAATATTAACATTATTTTGTGGAGTAGCTCCAGTCTTTAAGGTATATTCGTTCTTTTTTATTAATAGGAAATTATAAGGAATATTTTTTGGTTTTGATTGACTTGTTGGCAAATTTAATTAGTAATATATTTTATTGATCTCTAAACTAAGCGTGAGAATTTGTCAAAGGAAACTCAAACCTGATTAATGTTGCTTTTTAAATTCATCTCATCGACCAAAATTGGAAATTTATCCTCTAAGGATATTTTTTAGGATCTTTAGATCCATCATAGAAAATATCTCTCCTCAAGGTAGTTGTATTGTTTAATATTCTTCCTTTACACTTATAATTTAAAGTGACTTTGCTTTATTAGTAGATTCTCTTGAAGATTTCAATTTAGGCAAATCTGGTTACTTTTATATAATTTTAATCACTTGATCAATTATATCTTAGGCTTTAAAAGTTATTCTGTATTTTTTACAACTAATTTCTCCTCCATCTATCAGATTATTTAAATTTTTAATGATGTTGTCGTATCTAGCTCTATTAAATCCTTTTTTTTCATTTTGTATTAAACTAATTTTCCGTCAACCCATACTTTACAAATTAACTTAAAATTTTTTGGATCTTTAAAGACTCTATATCTCATGCCTTTGCCTATTCTTTACTATTGTTAAAGTAGCTGCTTTTATCAAGGAAGTATTCTCTATTTTACTCTTTATGCTATTGTCAAGATTTGAAAGCATCTTCATGTACCATTTAATGTTTATTTTTTTATTTCGGTCATTTAATTTTTTTAAATTCATCATCAGCTTGCCCATTAAGAAATCTTGAAGTTGATTGGCTGCATTTTTATAAGAGTCTTTCCGAATGACTTGTTAAGCTCCTTAATAAGTAGGAATCGTTGTTTTTATTCATTTAATATTATAAGTCTTATATTTCTTAAACACCAAAATTCAAGAACCCTTATATCTCATTTATTATATCGTTTGCTCAACTAAATATATTTATTTCGAATTAAACTATCTTTTTAAACTTAGCTAGTCATAAAAATCTTCAAATATACAATATATAAGCATAAAGTAAATATATTAAAATATATCAATGTTTATTATGTCTAAAGTCTAATTAAAGATTCAACAGTATTGATAAAAATTATAAGTCTTTTTACACTTATTATTCTCTAATAAGACTTACTAAAAATTTGATATTAACATATTAAAATTTAATTACCGATAAAAATAACCACAATATAAAATTAAAAAAGGAACCTCATAATCCTTTTTGAGTAATATAAATCTATTAAGACTTTTAATAGTTGTTTTTATTTTTGATTCCTGATTTACAAATAATAGGTCTATTAAATTAAGAATCTTTAAGATTTATGAACATCTTTTGATCATATAATGCAATATAATTATACTGTCTGTAATTAACATTTAAATGTTCGTTACATAAGAACAGTCAATTTAAAACATACATAGCTCATAATTTTTATACTTTTATTTTTAGGATTTACAAGTCAAAACTAAAAGATCATGAATATAATGGATTAATTGACTATGCATCTTAGGTATTTTAATCTTCTTTACAATAAATGCCTTTTAAAATGCATTGATATTGCTATGTCTTAATTTCTGCGGTCTTCAGCTTTTTTAGCTTCTTGAATATCTTGCATTCTCTATGACCTGAATAAAAAGTGCATCAATGGCAAGTTTCTTTGATTGTAATAGTAGAAAGTTTGTCGTGACTTTTTTAGTCGTTGAGAAAAATCTTAAGATATCAGCACTATTGCTGGTAATATAAAATTAATTGAAAATTTAAATATCTCAAAGTAATATGTGAGGAAAATTGAACTTTTTATTTCTAATAAAATTTAATTGGACATTAATATTATTAAAAAAAACAATTTCTTGTTGAATTTAGATAATCACAAGATGAGAGTACCTAAATATATATTCAATTACATTTGCTTATGCTTATCTATATTTTTTTATTAAGTATTTTTTATATAAGCTAATCATTTTAGGAACTAGGATTCATGAAATATTTTAGAGATATAAATATACTTGCCTTGCTAGTTATTTTACTTTTATAGAATAGGTATCTATGCAATAGACTTGGATTTATTCATCATAAATTTGACAATTTTACTATGAGAACTATGTTCTAGTTGAGTATCCAAATTCATTAACTTAAGCAATTGTCTGAGTCTTCCACACTTGCATTTGAATAGAATTAATCATATAAAATTTTTAAATTCCTCAAATTCATCATTGCTTTATATATTTTGAAGATTTATTTTTGCTGTGGTGGTTTTTAGTTACCCTACGTTCTTAACAATTCCTTAAGGTGATATTTTATTCAATCACACTTATTTCGATCTTTCTTCAATCTTTTTAAAGACTTGTGCCATCATCTTCAATTTCCACTTATTAATGAATTTTTTATCAGAGCTGTCTAGCTTCATATTTTCTTTTATCTAGTAGAGATATACTTTTAGGTTTTCATCTAAAGTGAAATAAATAAGAGAAAACTTTTGATTTTTCTTGAGGCAAGGAATATTATTAGTAAGAGAAACATTAAAAATCTGCACCATTTATTTGTAAATAGTGTTTGTAACATCTTCACTATTTTGTATTATGATATATGCTACACAATTAGACTCGCTTTATAAATACTATTTAGCATAGGATGAAAATGGAAATATCTTACAAGACCATTGTGTTCCAAGAAACCATTTATATTGGCTTAACAGCCCTGCAATAAAGGCACAACTTAAAGTAAAACTTTAGGCTCTTTAAAGAAAAAGCTTCGATTTAGGAATCAACAGTGGAGTAAATTGATACTACCAAGCAAATTTTTACAAAAGATTTTTACTCAACTCCAGGTTCTTAAATTTGAACTTTGAAATATTATTATTTCTACACTTAGCTTGTTTATTTTTATTGCCTTAACTGAAATAGGATAAATCGTAATATTCGTGTGGAATTTTCGTTGCCTAATTAGAATAATTGTTGCCTCAATTAAGCTATATTTTGGTATTTCAACTAAATTAAAGCGAAGGATTAAGTAAAGTGAAATGGCTTTGAAATGTTTCCGTTTACTCTGAAATGGAAATGCTTTTGTAATAATAATAGTCAAAAAGCATTTCTTTCGATTTTCTTGGCATAATTTTAATCATATTTCCTCTTCCTTGTTCAAAGCCCAGTTAGTTGCATAGTGTTTATTAAAATTATATCCACAAACATTATTTCTTCTCCTATTCATGCCATTTTCTAATTTGATAAACTACTTTGGCACAATGTAAAATTCTAACAGGAAATTACAAATTGTAAAGCTATCATACACCGAATCTTTTATGGATGGTAAAATTTGGAAAAAATTAATCTGGATATATCAAAATCTAAATACCTAGAATTTGATTTATTAATAGTGCTTTCTCTTAAATTTATGAACCTGGGGTAAAATTATCTAATTAAATCTACAAGAAATCTAATGGCTCTGATATGGCTTTCTTTTAACCAAAAAGAATCTGAAGAATTTTTTGAGAGTAAATTTTTTCATATATTAAGATTATTTCATTGATGATATAGCGATCTTTCTAAACTTTATTTTGTATATTACAGTCGACTTATTATTTACTTCCCCATTTTAATAGAATAATATCTATAATTATTTTAGCAATCACTTATATTTAAATTTATTCTAATTACTATTTGAAAATCTTAGCTCATTTGATTTATATTTGGTAAGTAAGTTGTCTTCCTCGTCAATCTACTAATCTCCAAATGCATCAGCTTCACTTTTACCATCTTCACCCATTCAACTTCATTGTCAAATCCCTTATAATCTTCAGCATTTTATTCAATTCCTTTTTAATATTGATATCAGATAGATTTTCTCCTTCAAAGAAGTCTCATTCTCATCTTCTTCACTATTCTTTTTCAATATCTTACTCATCATCATTGTCAAATTTATTAATTAAGCTTTCATCTTCATTATCTAAGTCTTCCTCTCCCATGCCATTACTCCTCTTTTTCATATCCTTCTCCTTTATTTCATTTGCATGATTTTTTAAGCACTGGATCTTCATCATCCTCATCAAAATCTAAATCGGATACATCCTCTCCATTCTTGTTGTTTTTTGCTGGCTTTTAGTTGAAGTACTTGTATAGATATTATTCTTCTTCTCTACTGAATAGAAGCTGGTATAGTTTTTCTTGAGCAAAAACTACTGATTGATTAGCTTTCATGTGCTGACATAAAAATTTCATATCTTAAATCAAACTGCAATTAAGAGGAAACTAAATTGCAATATAAAATACGATTATTAGCTAAAATTAAATAAAGGAATCTAATACCCTTGTGTCTTC
>ARYC01012955.1:0-12284 GCA_000711775.1 Oxytricha trifallax
CATGCATGAAATCATATACTCACTCAGCTAAAGTTAAAAGGCATATGAAAAGCATCACCTCAGTGATTTCTTGATTGAAGATTAAGAAACTAAAAAACTAGTGCCAGCTAAAAGAAAATCTAATACTCTTGATTCATAAAGAGAGCAGCAAGAGAGAGTCAAGAGACTGAAGCGATATGAATCGATGAACCAGCCAGCAGGTAATACAATTTTAGCATGCTTCTAAGCGAAATCTATGAATATACCTGCATTAAATGCAGTTGATCTCAGCACTTGTATTGAAAACTACTTGAATATAAACGTGCCTGCAAAAGCAAAGCTCATAGTAGTTGATGAGTATGCATACAAGGTGTATCCATTCAGTTATCTTATTAAGAACCAACAGTATTAGAACGAGTTTGCAAATGAATAAAAGGTACTGAGAGAGGCCTAAAAAAAAGACTGCAAGAATTTGCTTAAGCTAAATGGTGTCATTTTAAGTTATGGTTTCATCGCATTAAGGCTAAAGAAATTTGAGATGACTCTGAGAGACTACCTATATCACAATAGATACCCTGATGATTTAAACGATATAATCTCAGATATGATTCAGGGTGTTAAGGAGTTGCATGAACTTGAATATGTTCATAGAGATTTGAAGCCTGAAAACGTTATGCTAAATCTCTGCCCTTTAGAAGTAGTGGTTATCGATTTCAATAGAGCTTTAAGATAGGAGATTGTCACTTTAGCACATGTACTTGGTACTCCAGGTTACTTCCCAATAAGAGAAAAGTGGACTAATGGTTCTGTTTAATGGGATGTTTGGGCAGTAGCAGCAATAATATTAGAAAGTGACATGGAATGTATGTCTTACTTTGGTACAAAGCATGAAAAATAATCAATAAGTATGGCTCAGAAACATATAAAGTAAGAAGAGGTCTGCTAAGAAATTAAAAGCATAGTAGAGATGATAATCGTGAGAGCTCCTAACTATCCTCGGTAAACATTAGATGACATACTTGAGCCACTATAGAGAGCAAGATTCAAGAGATACAACAAAGACAAGCAGATTAAATTTGTTTGAATTAAGTAAACTAATAATCATTAAATATTCATTTAATTCACATAAAACCTGCATTTTGTCTACTAACCCCTATAAGACCCCAACTATACCCTACTAATCAAAGCACTTATAAACCTCACTAAGGGGTTTTGGGGTTTTGAATGTCTTAATAATAACTCTATAATTAATATTATTTATGAATAAAGATAAAATACTTTTTATTATACTATTTTTGCTTCAAGTTTAAGGAATATATTAAAACAAAAAGCTATGATTAAGTTACAAGCTAAAGTTAAAATATATTTACTGCCTTAATTATCTATAATTTAATTCTTTTTCCTACACTTTTATAAAATTATAAATTAATCAGTTTTAAATACATAGAAAATTTAATGGATAAATACACATAAATAAAAATATTAAGCATTTTACATTATATACAACTTTATGACTTTATTGATATTTTTAATACTTGTAATAGTATTATTAAATATGATTAAATTATTAATATAATGATTATTTATTTTAGTGGGATCTAATACCTTTATGATTGTTACTCACTTTGATATCGCCTTAAAATATGGTGTTATGTTCAGGGAATTGTAAGGGTCAATAATTAAGATCTGGAAGTCAATAGTATTAATAAAAATGTCAATAAAGTAAGAATTATTATAGCTATCATTATATTTAGTAATATATTTTTGCATAAATTTTTTTCTTTAACAGCAAAAATTATATTAAATTAATATTATGCATGAATTTTTGAAATTAAATTTTAATGATAAACATATTTATATCTGAAAATAATTATATATTTTTAAATCAAAAGTAAAATGAGAGTGGAATGCTCTTTGTTTTCATATTTGAGTAAGTAAATTTCTTAAACTCTATTAAATCTTAAATTTTTTCATTATACATATACTTACTTTATACTTAGGTCTTACAAATAGTTTATTCTAAAAACAGTGCACAAAAGTTGAATCACAATCATATTAATTTGTCAAAAGTTGTCTATAACCAATGAAATGTTGTGAAATGCGACACTTTTAACACAATACAACAAAAATGTTCATATTCATATGGTGTTAAACTAATTGTGCAAGGCTTGTTCGCTAAAATACAAAGTTTTTGTAAAATAATATAAAAAACGAAAAATATTCACAACTTTAAATAAACTCAGTTAAGAAATGCTGAGAAATAATTCAATTTTCGCAGACATTTTATCGCAGTTATATATAAATAATAGTTATTGTACTTCTATTAATCAATTTCTTGTCTGTTATTTTAAATTTCAAAAAAATTATTTCCCGATGTTTTGTATTTTATTAATATTAATGACAATTCTAAGAATGTGAATACCCTAAATCCACTTTAAGTAAAGTAAGAATTTTTTAAAATAAGAATAAATCAAATCGATTTTATTATTCATATCGACTTAAAAATGAATTAGAATATCCACTTACATTTAAATTGTCTTTAATAGTGTAAAAAATTTAGGATTTAATTATAAATTAATATTAAAATACATTTGCTAAATTTATAATTTTATAAAAGAGAATGCTTTGTAAAATAAGAAAATTAATCCACAGACATTTCTTGAGCGATATTACTTTTGTGATTTTAATTGTTTGGTTTAAACAAATTATTTTATTGAATGAAAATAAGGAAACTCTACTCAAAGTACAATCATTTTTTAAAAAATTGAATATCTTTAAAATACAGTATAATTGTTTTAACTCTGTAATAATGTAAAGATTTTAAATATTAGAGCAATTTATAGATTTAATACACTATTCACTTTGTAAATTGATAATATTTTAATAAATTTATAATTACACGATAAGCTTTTTAATGCAAGGCAATCGAGATAAATATGTTTTTAATTATATTTCATTCTTGATTAATGAAAGATACTTAAATGACAAGGTATTAATAAAATAATTATCAAAATTGTATGATTAATATAAAGTATGTAAAATAAGATCAAACTTTATAATTTAAAGTAAATATATTTACTCAATTATTTTCTTGATTTATTAATTTATAAATTTTAAACTACTAATCAAAACCCCAAAACCCCTTAAGGTTTATAAGTGATTTTATTTATAGGTAATTTGTTAGGGGTTGGGGTTATAAATAGATTTTAATGTGAAATACATAGTAAAAGTATTTAAATTTAATCACTCAAAATGCACTTTTGGATCATGTGGAAGATGTCTGTAGTTTATTTTACTCAGCCACTATTCTTTTTGCTCTATAGATATGTCTGATCGCGGGTTTGGCTTGATTATTACCTACTCTGCCATCTATTTCATTACTTGAGATACTCTTGTTTTATCTTTTAATTGCTTTATTCTTTGCTTCGCATCCTTTTCACACCTTGTTGAGTAATAATCGTTGCGAGGCATATCGCATTCTATTATTATTGCTGCTATTACCCACAAATCCCATTGAAAGTCTCCGTCTCTCCAGTCTTCTCTTTCTGGATAATAGCCTGGAGTTCCAATTACACTTCCAAGCCTTGATACTTCCACCCTTAATGCTCTATTGAAGTCAATAATCGTCACTCTAACAGGTGAAAAGTTTATCATTACATTCTCAGGCTTCAAATCTCTGTGAAAAAGCCTAACTTATGTATCACTCTTATGCCTTCTAAGGTTTAAGTTGCTATCAAAGCAAGCTACTTATGATTCCTTTAATCACTAATGAAATCTCTGAGGGTCATTTCATAGAATGGGAGTCTGAAAGCAACATGATCTTTGGCAAGTAGAATAGCATCTAGCTTGATTAAGTACTTATACTCTTTAAATTTTGATGCTCGTTAGTAAACTCCATCTAATATTTATCATCACTTAAGAGATAGTTGAAAGGATAAACCTTGTAAGCATATTGATGATCATTGATTACTTTCTTATCAAATGAGTCCTCTAGAATTAGATAACTTTGAAAATAAGTATCTAAATCTAAGTACGCAAGAACTGGTATTTTCTTGTATTTAATTTTAATCATGATTTTTGTGATTTCAGAGGTTAGTTGGTTGCGTGCCTTCTTTACTCACTTTAACTTACTAGCTTATTCAGGCACTGTCATTTTAAAATATTCTCTCTTATCCCTTTTGCTGAGAAGCTTCAGCTCAAACTTCATGCTTTTCAATTTCTATGTCTTTTTTGTGAGCTTTTAAAAGATGTTTCTTCAAGTCTCTTGTATGAGAGCACCACTTATGGCACTCAAAGCAATCATACTTCCCATCGATTTGTCGTGCTTTAAGTATACAGTAGGCTTGGCTTCTCTATGCTCCTTTATATGTCTACACTTGATTTATGAGCGAAATCTCTCTCACACAGCTCACAAAAGTATACTTCTATTTCTTCAGTTTGTATAAGAATTTCATTAATACCTTTCTCCTCATCTCTGTCTCCCGCACACTTGTTTGCCATTTATTTTCTATTATTAATTTCTATTTTAATAGCAGAGACAAGTGATAGCTCTGGTAGTGCTTTAAGAGAGTTCATCTCACAGCTATCACACTTTTTATTGCTACCAAAGGTAAGTCTCATTTAGTTTGATGGAAATGCTGTTGTTTTTCTTAAAATGTTAGCACTCATATTTAAATTTAAAATTATAAAACTGCCTCTATAACTGAGAGCTTATATAAAAGCTTTGCAAGCCTACAAGTTTCAAGGAAAGTTCTTAGTGTATTAGAAAAGAATTATGAGTGTTAAGAGACAATCCAGCTCTTAATATGGGTAAGGAAGTAACCATTTTTACTTTCAATAATAAGTTGATTATAGTACGTAACGATTTAGGAGATGCACCTAATTAAGTACTTACTGCTTTAGGAGGTATTTTGTGATTTTATGATTAAAATTAGGGTGCTCCTAATTAAGTACTAGCAATAATAAATGCTCCTAATTAAGTACTAGCATTTTAGGAGCTGCTCCTAAATAAGTACGTACCAATTTAAATTTAAAAATATGGAACAATAACAGTAGAAATTGATATCAATCTTTCAAGTTTGAAACCAGTTCTCACAACCTTCTCCATATCCTTCTTAATGGTTGACATCCTATAGGATGCCTATTTTTAATAGTAAGTTTTTCAGAGGTATATAATTGAAATCAATAAACTTAAATTTGAATATCATTTCTAAGATCTGAAACAAGATGGAGTCAATGAATGATGCAATGAAAAGAGTGCAAGCACAAGAATTGATTCAAAGATTTAGAAGCAAGGAGGATTTGCACCGCTACCTAATGCAGCAAGGTAATGAACTTATAGTAACTCATTTTGATTATATAGTTGGTTTGCTCTTGCCAACGATGGAAGGTACCAAAATTTCATTTCTAAGGGCGATACTCTGCGAAGAGAAGAAAGCATTGAAAACTTAACATGTAAAGTTTGCAGAGATTCCAAACTATCCAGAAATATCAGTGACTAACTTATATGATGATGCTATGAACGACCCAGAGGTTTCGCTGTACCTGCCTACTAAGAAGCAGTTGTCAAATAAACTACCTGAAAGAAACTATTTCTTTAGCATACTTGCAACAATTAAAGCTGATTACTTGAAAGAAATTATTCAAGAATCTCATAAGAAAAGGTACAGCATCTCTTCAGAAGAAAAGGATAAACAGGGGATCAAGATAAGTGAGAGCTGGCTATAAGAATTGCAGAAGCACCAATATATTCAAGTAAGATTTGTAGTTTAACTCTTTAGAAAAATCTGGTACTGGCATCTTCTTGATGAAGGAATAGAGCAAGCTTCACAGAGAGCGAAAGTCGCAGACAAAGTATGAAGTTAGCAAGAGACTTTATTCAAATATTTAGCCTCCAGAGTCAATGAACATAGATGCAGGAGCTGGCAGCAAGAGAAGAAACTTAGGAGAGGGAAGCAAGAAATAGAAGAAAAGAAAGAGAAGCCAGCTCCATCTAAAGAATTTTAAATGTGACTTATATATTCATTAACTTAACTACAAAACTTATTTATATTCATTCACTCTTCCTTCTTTAGCACACTTTTAAACCAATTAATTATCTAATCTCTTCGCTGAGCTTTTAATAAAGTCTACTGTATCGATCGGTAGGTCATGCATCAAGTGGTATAGCAGCAGTTTCTTGTAATGATCTTTTAATATTCCCCAGTAGAACTCATTTCCATTAAACAATGGATTGTAAGGTACGTTGAAGACTGGCGTTATTCTAAGTTGATCATAACTCTTCCTTGTTTCTTTAGTCTTATGAACAGAAAGATTATCAACGAATAGTATAATCTCTTATTCAGGGTACTTCCCTCTCAGCTCCTCTAAGAACTTAATATACTGCTCTGTCTAAATAGAGCGAGGATGAATAACATAAGTTTCTAAACCAGCATCCTCGCTAATACCTCCAAGAATAGCCATTGTTTATACCTTGACTTTCTAGTCTATACTTCTATGTTGCTATGCCTCTTATACCAAGACTTCTAGATGAAAGTGTTGAATGTAAACACAACCTCGTCAGCATGAATAACTTAATATTATTCTATTAGGCTCTCTGCATTAAATTATAAATATAATTTAAGTTGTTGTTGTAAAATGGCAGAGTGAAATAAATTACTCTCTTGATACGATTTACAACTTTGTAAGAAATACCGTTTCACTTATAAATGTTTGCAACAGATTATGCAGAGATCTTCAACTCAGGGAACTGGCGGTGAAACATAATAGCTCGTTAGTCGAGAGAGAAGTTAGCCCAATACTTCAAAGTTTTTTTATTAATAAGATAGTCAATATGCTTCTATAGAAACTTTGACTTCCTCTTAAGCTAATAATTCAGCTATTTTCGCTTTAATTGATGGACTACGCTTTAAGAGCAGTGCAATAGACTTATAGATCAGTACTGGTTTGACTTATTCACTATACATATCACATCCATAACGCAGATTAAACACTAAATCTATATACTCTTCATCATAAATAGACCCCAAAAGCTTGTAATTTTAGTCTCGCAATTAATTAATAATCCGAACCCCTAACAAATTCTATACAAATCAAAGCAATTATAAACCTCATTAAGGGGTTTTGGGGTTTTGAATATAGCGTCGACAAATTTTAACAAATTAGAATTTATATAATTTTAAGATGTAAAGTTTGCTAAGATTTTATCAAAGATTTAGAAATATTAATTTTTTAAATAAATAAACTTATTCATAATTTCATAGGGAGTTAGTATATTAATGAATAAATTATTCTCTCTGTATTTATAAATATATCCAACTTTATTTAAAAAATTATATCATCTATTACCAGTCAATATTTTTTTTACAGTAACCATTGAACTTCATCTCTTTGCGTTGACAATAGCTTGCATTACAAGCCTTGGTAAATGAAATTCTAAGTTCTTGCCTATTCTGTGGAAATAGTTTTGTAAAATATCATTTTACCCCTCGTATTGTCTTAATTAATTCTTATTATCTCTGTAGACATAATCAAGAATTCAAAATGTTCATTTCATAATTCCTTGATTTTATCACGCCAATCTGACTATCTATATTTACATGTTACAAACTTAACTACAGGTAGACATAGGTTAAGATGTTTACTGTTGTTTGGAAACTTCCTTATAGTGCATAAATATTAAATTTGGGATTTAAATAAATCTCTTAATAAATATGATAAATATGAAATAAATAAGTAAATGGGTTAAGGGATATTCAGGATTTGTGGCTGCCGTTCCGATGCTGTTTTTGAGAAAAATATTGATCACTTTGGTGAGTATTCGACTTAAGTGTGCCTCTCGAGTGCAATGTGACGATAGCTCTATGGATTTAATAGTGTGTTGGTGCATGGTTTTGAGTGATGGTATGTAGCGTTTGTGATGCCCAGTGATCTTGCATATTAGTATTAAATAACCACCCAATGTTCAAATGATTACAAAAGGTCACCCAAAGTTCGTTTAATGCTTGCAATACCTCCTCAAACAGCTCGTCACTCTGCCAATTTTCTTTTGCTGGAGTTCATTCCTCGACTTAGAGCGATTTCTGTCAGATAAGAGACACCCTCGCAACTCTTACAGAAGCGTGAAATATCATATATAGGAGGGTAGAAATGAGAAGATACGAGTTGGCCTTGAAAATTGCGCAATTCACTCATTGAGATGCATCCCTTTTATTTGAGCTCTCTTGTTTACGATGGCTCTGCTGGGGACGATGGGACTATATTAGCGCCTAGCGTTTTCAAGTAATATGCTATTAAATAAACGGACCAAGCCTCCAATATTCAAAGTACTGTATCGTGGCAGCCATTTTAGGGAGCCAACGCGAGAGTCCAAGTATATTATTAATAGATGAATTAAGAGGAATTGTAATTGACAGATCCAAGCCAGGGCTCCGATAACCTCAGCTAAGGCTCCCAGCCTGCAAAAAATAGCCAGGACGCGATCGATGCAGAAAATCCTGACGAAGCGTGAGTTGATACAAGCAGGGATGATTCAGGTAAATCAGCTGAGTAGATTAATCGGGAATCCGCTGGAGAGATTCCTAACGAATAGAACGCCTCTGTGAAAGACTCTAGTCTTTCCAATTAAAGCTATGCTGGACGCGACCGCATCCTACAGGAAAGCTCAGATTCCAGTTCGAGTTCAAGCTCTTGCTCAAGTTCTAGATCAGTGTCAAGTATTGATCATAATCATCATATCAAATAAGTCTCAAAGAGTAATTCTAAGCCTTTATCGGAGAAGGGATAACAGGCTTAACGCAAATCTCTTCTTGCGAAACGCAATCGAAATACCAGATCGCGCTTTGGCATGTTGTAGACTGATGATGCTGACTTGGATGAAGAATACAAGAACAGTTCAGGCAAAGGCCGTAACAACATCTTACCAGAGGGGCCCAAGGGAGTTACGCGCTCTAGTACAATCTCGCTGAAAAAGAAATATTCAGTAATCAATCATGAATATTCCATAGATCCCATTCACGGCAAATCGATACAATTTAAGCTCAGGTATCACGACTCCAATTCTATCGTCCTTGCTGACTACTATTTTCTTGCACAGCACTGCGCACACAAAGATCTTGGACCAATTCATGACTACATTAAGATGAACGGTACTAGGTCACCCAACCAAATTAGTAAAGGCAAAGGGTAATTGCACCGGCACTAGCCCAAAGGATACGAGGGTTGATATATTACCACAAATTAAAGTGAATAGCGACTTTGGTACAGGATGGTACTACTCAAAGAAATAAAGCATCAACATTTCGAGCCAAGTAGATTAAGATTTAACAGCATGTGGTTCGAGGGAGCTAAGCCGCAGCATTACATGGACTGCGTGATTCACGCTGTTAACTACGCTGTGGGATATCGCTGTTGCTTATCACGCGAACAGGCTATTCGATTCATGCGCAGGGGACTGCATACCACTCACCAGGACGCCTTCACCTTCAAGTAAATCAACGGGGTCTCGCTCAAGTAGATGAGTGACGTCGTCGCGGACTCCAATCACAACCTCTACTCCCCTACTAAGATTTACGAATGGCATTACTCCAAGCAAAAGCCTTACTGCAGAGATTCGCTCAGTGAGCTAAGATCATCAAGCTCATAAGTCTTCATAATGGTCTACACGGACTAGGGCATTGGGCTAACTTTTACCCACGCTGTCAAGCTCAAAAAATGTTCGCAGGGCATCGCTCTCTTCGACAGTGCTCGAACTGCCATTCTCTACTCAGGCGTTGAAAAATGCGCCTCCCACTGGGAAGTCTAAGATTTCCTCTAGAGCGTTTATGCAGTGCAGCTCTGGGTGCTGGAGGCTGATTCATAAAGCCCCGAACAGAAAGAGAAATAGGTGTCTTTATTGAAGAGTATAATGACTGGCGATAAAACATCTGCGAAGGGTAGGGTTGTGAACACTAAGCGCAACAAGAAATCCAAGGTCAGACACATGACGATGAGGAAGAAGCATAAAGCGAAGAAGCCGCTTGAGAGCGCCGATGACCATCCATGATGATTTATCGAGTATTTAATTCTGAATAAAAATGTTTTCACGATAACTCGATATACCCGCTAAATCACAGCGCATTTACTAAAGGTACAACCATCCTGGGGTTTACAATCATTCCTTAGTAGATTGAGCGCATTTTCGTAAGCGCTTGCAGAGTTATTGTGAAATCAAGTTGCCGCTCTATGATTGCTTGAATATTTAAAATCCGCATACGCACTGGGGTCTTCCATTTCTTAGGGATTCGTTGATTTAGGCTTGCGCATTAAGAATGCAAATTATCTCGCAATCTAACTCGTAAATGCCAGCGCAAATTCTAACAGTAGAATCATGCAAGTCTGGGAATTCAAATCACTAGCTTTGATACATTCTAACAAAGTCTGAGTAGAGTTAAAGTCAAATCATTCAATAACCTCTATTAATTATAATTAATTAAGAATCAAATCGTATGAGAGAACCGTATAAGGTTTCCCTGGAGTAGCTCTCCCGCTATGTCAACTTCTAGCAGGAACTTAACGAGTCGACCCTTAGAAGGGTACTTCCTGCCAAAGATCAAATCATCAATCGTGACCCAGGACTATTTGCTTCAATTAATTAGCGGAGAGGTATGGTGTCCCTATTAAAAAGAAATCAGATTACTGCCATGCGTGAGGCCTCCAGCCAAATTGGTTCTCATTGAGAAGGTTACGGTCATCTCAGAGCAAATGAAGAAGCCCTTAGTGATCTCAGAGAGCGGAGAGCCGGATAAGGCATGGTTAGTAAGCGTGATGTCTACATAATGTCCCCGCGATGAGATCTTCGACAAGGGGTATCTGTCGCCACCCAAGCCCAACGCGACTAAGAATCACTGGTTGGTGGAGCTGCCATCTGGATTTCTCAAGAACTTGCCTCACTCGAAGCATACGAAAAGTCGAACCAACCTGACTCTGATAAGATAAGGCTAAATGAGAGCAAAAAGGTAGAAGCTCAGCATCTAGAAATACAGACTAGAGAGTAGTTTGGCCGCATTAGATCAATCTAACAACATCATTTAGAATAGCCCTCATCGTTAGTACCAATAGCTTCTTTAACCAATTAAATTATAGAGTAGCAAAGTGCCATCAAAGCCAAATAGTCTTAGCATTATGCGACACCATCCAAGATGTAGTTTTTATCACACTACGTGACTCTGCAAAGCACTAATCAGAGCTGTGAGGTTTAAGCTGCTTATATTGCGCCCTACCAATTGATCTAGACCATCAAGAATTTCTTACATTGTCTGCAGCACCAACTCATCTGAAGGTTGAAAGCTGCTGAAGCGAATGACTCGTTTTCTCCACTCCTGTTTGATTAAGACTCAGAGTCGCTCAATAGAGTTCATCGCGCAGCTATAGGGTGGTAAGAAAAAGGGTATCAACAAGGGACCGAGGGCTCCTTGAGCAGTCTTGCTATGGTGGGACGATAAGTTATCCATTACGCAGTATGCATTACCGCGTATGCGAGTCTTGATGTCCTCAAGGAAACCCTTAAAGCGCTCACAATTGAGCCCACCCGTGTAAATGCGATAAGCGATCAAGCCAAAATGGCTACTTATCGCTGCAACGATAGTGAAGGAACCTCCCCTGGTACTCCGGATAGTGATAACGACTCCTCTCTTGCACCAAACTCTAGTGGGCGTCTACCAGCGATGCACGGTTGTCTCATCAACTTAAATTACGTGTTACCCAGCCTAAATAAGCTTGCCAAGCTCTCGAGCGTTTTCTTCCAGAGCCGCTTTGATTTTGATCAAGCCTCGAGCTTTGCTGCAGTATTGATACTAGGGTTTGGAGTAGGATATCCCATTTCGCTTATAGTGAGTAAAAATTTAAACATTTACCAAAATTTAGAAATCTATAAATCCAAATTTTTAGAAACATATACTATGATCAATGGTTTTACAACTTTAATAATCATTATTAATTTTGAATGGAATATTTATCTAGAGATTTTAAGTAATCTAAAACTGGTGCTGGATGGATTCGACCTGGCCTGCTACTGTTGGCCTGTAAGTCTGGCAGGTTACCGTACTGAATGTAAAACCCATGAGTTTCAGGAGTTCGTCTTGATGAGTGAGAATCTTGCCGCGGAGGGAGGTTGGAGGCTGGCTTAGACTAGAGCAAAGGTTCGGATATCAAGTTACCAGTTGAAAATCTGAAGGACATCCACTGCATTCTTTAAAATCCTGAGTTCCAAAAGTTTGGCTTTGCATCATCTATGAAAACAATAAATCAGCTGATGAAACTTTAGTTTG
>ARYC01012958.1:0-10257 GCA_000711775.1 Oxytricha trifallax
AGATAAATCAATTCTGATTTTATATTCGTGTTCAGTGAGGTCAAAATGACCAGAATTGATATTTTGGGGAGTTTTTGGGAAATATAAATTGTAAGTTGAGTTTTGCAGGGGGAAAGGTTCGGCTCCTGGGCCAAATTTTAAAAATCAAAAAATGGACAAATTGACACCCCTATAACTTTTGAACATGACTATATATTTGGTATTGCAGTGTCACACTCTTGATCAGGAGCCCAAATTTAGTGGATTTGCTTAATTCCAGGTCATCTCTGAATTTCAGTGACCTTCTCCCGCTGCCTTGAAAACCCTAAAAATCGATGTTTAACACACTCACTCATCAGTTCTTATAATAAAACTTCACATGCCTGTATCTTTGCGCGTTTTGAAGATAACTCAATTCTGATTTTATTTTCGTGTTCAGCGAGGTCAAAATTACTAGAATTGATATTTTGAGTAGTTATTGGGAAATATAAATTGCAAGTCGAGTTTTGCCGGGGAAAGGATCGGCTCCTGGGCCAAATTTTAAAAATCAAAAAATGGACAAATTGACCCCCCTATAACTTTTGAAAATGACTATATATTTTGTGTTCCCGTGTCACACTCTTGATCAGGAGCCCAAATTTAGTGGATTTGCTTAATTCCAGGTCATTACATGAATTTCCGTGACCTTCTCCCGCTGCCTTGAAAACCCTAAAAATCGATGTTTAACACACTCACTCATCAGTTCTTATAATAAAACTTCACATGCCTCTATCTTTGCGCGTTTTGAAGATAACTCAATTCTGATTTTATATTCGTGTTCAGCGAGGACAAAATTACTAGAATTGATATTTTGAGGAGTTATTGGGAAATATAAATTGCAAGTTGAGTTTTGCCGGGAAAAGGTTCGGCTCCTGGGCCAAATTTTAAAAATAAAAAAATGGACAAAATGACCCCCCCTATAACTTTTGAAAATGACTATATATCTGGTGTTCCGGTGTCACACTCTTGATCAGGAGCCCAAATTTAGTGGATTTGCTTCATTCCAAGTCATCTCATGAATTTCCTTGACTCTCTCCCGCTGCCTTGAAACCCTAAAAATCGATGTTTAACATACTCACTCATCAGTTCTTATAATAAAACTTCAATTGCCTGTATCTCTGTATCTTTGCGCGCTTTGAAGATAAATCAATTCTGATTTTATATTCGTGTTCAGCGAGGTCAAAATGACCAGAATTGATATTCTCGGGAGTTTTTGGGAAATATAAATTGCAAGTTGAGTTTTGCCGGGGAAAGGTTCAGCTCCTGGGCCAAATTTTAAAAATCAAAAAATGGACAAATTGACACCCCTATAACTTTTGAAAATGACTATATATCTGGTATTCCAGTGTCACACTCTTGATCAGGAGCCCAAATTTAGTGGATTTGCTTAATTCCAGGTCATCTCATGAATTTCCGTGACCTTCTCCCGCTGACTTGAAAAACCTAAAAATCGATGTTTAACACACTCACTCATCAGTTCTTATAATAAAACTTCACATGCCTCTATCTTTGCGCGTTTTGAGATAACTCAATTCTGATTTTATATTCGTGTTCAGCGAGGACAAAATTACTAGAATTGATATTTTGAGGAGTTATTGGGAAATATAAATTGCAAGTTGAGTTTTGCCGGGAAAAGGTTCGGCTCCTGGGCCAAATTTTAAAAATCAAAAAATGGACAAATTGACCCCCCTATAACTTTTGAAAATGACTATATATTTGGTGTTCCATTGTCACACTATTGATCAGGAGCCCAAATTTAGTGGATTTGCTTAATTCCAGGTCATCTCATGAATTTCAGTGACCTTCTCCCGCTGCCTTGAAAACCCTAAAAATCGATGTTTAACACACTCACTCATCAGTTCTTATAATAAAACTTCACATGCATGTATCTTTGCGAGTTTTGAAGATAACTCAATTCTGATTTTTTATTCGTGTTTAGCGAGGTCAAAATTACCAGAATTGATATTTTGGGGAGTTATTGGGAAATATAAATTGCAAGTTGAGTTTTGCCGGGGAAAGGTTCGTCTCTTGGGCCAAATTTTAAAAATCAAAAAATGGACAAATTGACCCCCCTATAACTTTTGAAAATGACTATTATTTGGGTTCCAGTGTCACACTAATGATCAGGAGCCCAAAATTAGTGGATTTGCTTAATTCCAGGTCATCTCATGAATTTCAGTGACCCTCTCCCGCTGCCTTGAAAACCCTAAAAATCGATGTTTAACACACTCACTCATCAGTTCTTATAATAAAACTTCACATGCATGTATCTTTGCGAGTTTTGAAGATAACTCAATTCTGATTTTATATTCGTGTTCAGCGAGGTCAAAATTACCAGAATTGATATTTTGAGGAGTTATTGGGAAATATAAATTGCAAGTCGAGTTTTGCCGGGGAAAGGATCGGCTCCTGGGCCAAATTTTAAAAATCAAAAAATGGACAAATTGACCCCCCTATAACTTTTGAAAATGACTATATATTTGGTGTTCCAGTGTCACACTCTTGATCAGGAGCCCAAATTTAGTGGATTTGCTTAATTCCAGGTCATCTCATAAATTTCCTTGACCCTCTTCCGCTGACATGAAAACACTAAAAATCGATGTTTAACACACTCACTCATCAGTTCTTATAATAAAACTTCAATTGTCTGTATCTTTGCGCGTTTTTAAGATAAATCAATTCTGATTTTATATTCGTGTTCAGCGAGGTCAAAATGACCAGAATTGATATTTTCGGGAGTTATTAGGAAATATAAATTGCAAGTTGAGTTTTGCCGGGGAAAGGTTCGGCTCCTGGGCAAAATTTAAAAAATCAAAAAATGGACAAATTGACCCCCCTAAAACTTTTGAAAATGACTATATATTTGGTGTTCCAGTATCACACTATTGATCAGGAGCCCAAATTTAGTGGATTTGCTTAATTCCAGGTCATCTCATGAATTTCAGTGACCAGCTCCCGCTGCCTGAAAACCCTAAAATCGATGTTTAACACACTCACTCATCAGTTCTTATAATAAAACTTCAAATGCATGTATCTTTGCGGTTTTGAAGATAAATCAATTCTGATTTTATATTCGTGTTCAGCGAGGTCAAAATGACAAGAATTGATATTTTCGGGAGTTATTGGGAAATATAAATTGCAAGTTGAGTTTTGCCGGGGAAAGGTTCGGCTCCTGGGCCAAATTTTAAAAATCAAAAAATGGACAAATTGACCCCCCTATAACTTTTGAAAATGACTATATATTGGTGTTCCAGTGTCACACTATTGATCAGGAGCCCAAATTTAGTGGATTTGCTTAATTCCAGGTCATCACATGAATTTCCGTGACCCTCTCCCGCTGCCTTGAAAACCCTAAAAATCGATGTTTAACACACTCACTCATCAGTTCTTATAATAAAACTTCAAATGCCTCTATCTTTGCGCGCTTTGAAGATAACTAAATTCTAATTTTAAATTCGTGTTCAGCGAGGACAAAATGACCAGAATTGATATTTTGGGAGTTATTGGGAAATATAAATTGCAAGTTGAGTTTTGCCGGGAAAAGATTCGGCTCCTGGGCCAAATTTTAAAAATCAAAAAATGGACAAATTGACCCCCCTAAAACTTTTGAAAATGACTATATACTTGGTGTTCCAGTGTCACACTATTGATCAGGAGCCCAAATTTAGTGGATTTGCTTAATTCCAGGTCATCTCATGAATTTCCGTGACCTTCTCCCGCTGCCTTGAAAACCCTAAAAATCGATGTTTAACACACTCACTCATCAGTTCTTATAATAAAACTTCAAATGCCTCTATCTTTGCGCGTTTTGAAGATAACTCAAGTCTGATTTTATATTCGTGTTCAGCGAGGACAAATGACCAGAAATGATATTTTCAGGAGTTATTGGGAAATATAAATTGCAAGTTGAGTTTTGCCGGGAAAAGGTTCGGCTCCTGGGCCAAATTTAAAAATCAAAAAATGGACAAATTGACCCCCCTATAACTTTTGAAAATGACTATATATTTGGTGTTCCATTGTCACACTATTGATCAGGAGCCCAAATTTAGTGGATTTGCTTAATTCCAGGTCATCTCATGAATTTCAGTGACCTTCTCCCGCTGCCTTGAAAACCCTAAAAATCGATGTTTAACACACTCACTCATCAGTTCTTATAATAAAACTTCAATGCCTGTATCTTTGCGCGTTTTGAAGATAACTCAATTCTGATTTTATATTCGTGTTCAGCGAGGACAAAATTACCAGAATTGATATTTTGAGGAGTTATTGGGAAATACAAATTGCAAGTTGAGTATTGCCGGGGAAAGGTTCGGCTCCTGGGCCAAATTTTAAAAAAACAAAAAATGGACAAATTGACCCTTGACCCCCCTATAACTTTTGAAAATGACTATATATTTGGTGTTCTGGTGTTACACTCTTGATCAGGATCCCAAATTTAGTGGATTTGCTTAATTCCAGGTCATCTCATGAATTTCCGTGACCTTCTCCCGCTGACTTGAAAACCCTAAAAATCGATGTTTAACACACTCACTCATCAGTTCTTATAATAAAACTTCACATGCATGTATCTTTGCGAGTTTTGAAGATAACTCAATTCTGATTTTTTATTCGTGTTTAGCGAGGTCAAAATTACCAGAATTGATATTTTGGGGAGTTATTGGGAAATATAAATTGCAAGTTGAGTTTTGCCGGGGAAAGGTTCGTCTCTTGGGCCAAATTTTAAAAATCAAAAAATGGACAAATTGACCCCCCTATAACTTTTGAAAATGACTATATATTTGGTGTTCCAGTGTCACACTCTTGATCAGGAGCCCAAATTTAGTGGATTTGCTTAATTCCAGGTCATGCTCATGAATTTCCGTGACCTTCTCCGGCTGCCTTG
Source organism: Oxytricha trifallax (assembly GCA_000711775.1). Lineage (NCBI taxonomy): Eukaryota > Ciliophora > Spirotrichea > Sporadotrichida > Oxytrichidae > Oxytricha > Oxytricha trifallax. The sequence goes on from ARYC01012958.1 coordinate 4,901, forward strand.
AAAACCCTAAAAATCGATGTTTAACACACTCACTCATCAGTTCTTATAATAAAACTTCACATGCCTGTATCTTTGCGCGTTTTGAAGATAACTCAATTCTGATTTTATTTTCGTGTTCAGCGAGGTCAAAATTACTAGAATTGATATTTTGAGTAGTTATTGGGAAATATAAATTGCAAGTCGAGTTTTGCCGGGGAAAGGATCGGCTCCTGGGCCAAATTTTAAAAATCAAAAATTGGACAAATTGACCCCCTATAACTTTTGAAAATGACTATATATTTGGTGTTCCAGTGTCACACTCTTGATTAGGAGTCCAAATTTAGTGGATTTGCTTAATTCCAGGTCATCTCATGAATTTCCGTGACCTTCTCCCGCTGACTTGAAACACCTAAAAATCGATGTTTAACACACTCACTCATCAGTTCTTATAATAAAACTTCACATGCCTGTATCTTTGCGCGTTTTGAAGATAACTCAATTCTGATTTTATTTTCGTGTTCAGCGAGGTCAAAATTACTAGAATTGATATTTTGAGTAGTTATTGGGAAATATAAATTGCAAGTCGAGTTTTGCCGGGGAAAGGATCGGCTCCTGGGCCAAATTTTAAAAATCAAAAAATGGACAAATTGACGCCCCTATAACTTTTGAAAATGACTATAAATTTGGTGTTCCAGTGTCAACTCTTGTTCAGGAGCCCAAATTTAGTGGATTTGCTTAATTCCAGGTCATCTCATGAATTTCCGCGACCCTTTCCCGCTGCCTTGAAAACCCTAAAAATCGATGTTTAACACACTCACTCATCAGTTCTTATAATAAAACTTCACATGCATGTATCTTTGCGAGTTTTGAAGATAACTCAATTCTGATTTTTTATTCGTGTTTAGCGAGGTCAAAATTACCAGAATTGATATTTTGGGGAGTTATTGGGAAATATAAATTGCAAGTTGAGTTTTGCCGGGGAAAGGTTCGTCTCTTGGGCCAAATTTTAAAAATCAAAAAATGGACAAATTGACCCCCCTATAACTTTTGAAAATGACTATATATTTGGTGTTTCCAGTATCACAATCTTGATCAGGAGCCCAAATTTAGTGGATTTGCTTAATTCCAGGTCATCTCATGAATTTCCGTGACCTTCTCCCGCTGCCTTGAAAACCCTAAAAATCGATGTTTTAAATTGTTGTTCTTCAAATTTTTTAAATTTACCTTTAATCCCTATAATTTTGAGGATTTTGAAGATTTGAGAATAGAGATTTTATATTCTTATTCAGGGATGACTAAATTACCAAACCATAGTTATTGAGTAAATTATTATAATAAATTATTAATTAATTACTCTTTTTCTCGTTCGATCATGATATGAATAATTTAACTTAACTTTTCAAAATTAAAATCCACTTTTTAGATATCTTTAAATCAATTATAGGCAAACCCTGTACTCTTAAATTTTAATATTTTTTTTATTTGAATAATTCTTAAAATATATTTTTAATTCTTTATTGAAAATATATTTTAATTTTATTTTGGTTATTTTTAAATTTATTTTGTGTTTAGTTTCTTATCTATCTTTTATAAATATATAATTTTATTTTTATATTTTATTTATTATTTTTTTAAAAAATAATCTTTTTTATTTATTTTTTGTTATATTTTATCTAATTAGAATTAACAGTTATCGTTATCTTACCTATATTATATTAGGATATCTTACTTTATTTTTAGTTTAATCGTTTAATATTTTATCTTTTAAACTATTTTTTACTCAAATTTAATATGATTTCTGTTCAATTGAATCTATTTTTAAAAATTTTATAAATTTTTAAATATCATTATTAGGATTACTTATTTTCAAAATATATTATTAAGCAAATATATTTAACAAATTTTATGAAAAATTCATCATATTTTTATATATTTAAATTTACTTGCCAAATAATTTCCCATTTGAAACTCCCCTGATTTCTACTAGTTAATTATTTACTTTAATTAATATATTATCCTATAACTTTTGTATCTTTATTTATATTCACGTTTATCTAGTTAACAGTTTTTAGATACCGCTATTGTTTAATTCTTAATTTGAGGATAATTTCTTTCATAAATACCTTAATAACTTACTGAAATATTTACGATAGCATATTTATTTAATAAATATGCTATTTATTAGTGATCGCAATAATAGTTATTACAAAATCTTATTTTTTTCGCATTTAAAAATGGATAAATATTTCTTTATATCAAATTTCTCATTTATTTTTTATGTATTCTATCTATATTGATAAATATAATTATTTAGAACGATAGTTTTTCTTATTTATCTTAATTATATTAATATAATCAAAATGCCTTAATTTTAGTAAAGTTATATATAACTCTTATAATATTAATTCCTAACAGATAGCAATTAAATTTTATATTTGTCAAGAACATTTTGATTATTATTTAACTTATTTATTATTTTTGGTTTCATTATAAATTTAAATAAATATAAATATATTGTTTTTATACTTAACGTATTATATATTTATTTATTTCATAAAGTTATATTTTTAAATTAAAAGACAGTTAAAAAAAACTAAACTATAATTTATCAATGAAGGAATTAGTCTATCAATTATATGCTTAAGAGATATCTGTAAAGATATTGATATCATATCTATTAAATATATTCTGGAGAGCAATTCTATTTAAACAGCTCATTAATAATAATGTTTGAGGATATATTTAAAAATTTAGTCAATAACTAACAATATAGAGATACTTGAAGTATTCCACTCGACTAAAAAATCTTAGTAATAATAATATCAGAGCTAAATAATTGCTAAAGTTTAAAAACTAATTTAGTAAACAAAATCAATGCCAGAGATCCTTTCTAGCAAAGAAACTGCAAATTCTAACTTTGCTTCGTAGATAAAAAATGAGTTAATTCTCATCTAAATATATACCATAGATGATCTGTTCAGTACCATCATTCACCTAGATTATCTCTTTTTAGTTTTATGATCTACTTGTTCCAAAAAAAGATGAAAGTTATTTAAACATTGGTCTTTCATTTAATGTCATTACATTTAAAAAGGATCTAAATCATAAGAAATTGAAGTGGCTTTTAAAAGCAAGAATTTTGAAAATATGAATGAGTTTGTGAATTTCAATGTGCATTGCCTGAAAGTTAAAAAGACTTAAAGACTAATAAACCTTAGCCAACTCAAAATTAAGTATATATATAACTTTAATCAATTGCAATAATTCATATTAAAAGTATATAATATAATAATACCGAAATGAAAACAATTTTTTAATAATAAACATGAATAAAATAGTAATTGAGACAAACTGAGGAATGAGAGGGTGTGAGTAATACAACTGAGAGGACCTCCATCATAGAAGTATATCGAGTAATGGTATTAAGTAAATTCACCTCATACAGAATAATTGATGTCAGTGATATCGCGCTAGATGAGGTTCAGCGGGAATATGTGGGACACCTCAGAGTACCTTTGCACATCACTCTATCGCACACTAGGTAAATTGCCAGTTATTATTGATAATAAGCGGTGAACTGCAATGTGTCCATTGTAACTCGAATCAACGAGAAGCAATACTGGGAGTAAATTATTCCCAAAAGTATTCAGCCTAAATTCTTTTGAATATATGTACCCGCGTTACTAACGGGAGACGATGAATTGATATCACCGTTAGTAATATCTGCAGGAGTGACTAATTAGCCAGTCTTAGGATATTCCCAATATTATTACGACGAGACTATATGATACCTATCATAATAAGATACTATGGGCTCTTTAACTAGTTATGATCTGTACTGTAACTAGTTACTCTGGGTGATGTAACTCGGTACTCAAGGTGATAAAATTGTCTTAGGAATAGTAACTAGCTATACAGACTCCGCAACTAGATACACTCGGGAATATCTATTTACACCGGCAAAATGTCTACATACATTAGTTTGCTACTGTGCTCTCAAGTAGAATCCCAAGAATATATCTTGACTAGGCTACTTAATCACTCCTGTACAGGTTAGTCACGGGAATATTAATATTTCTCAATCCTTGATACTCTTTTGGGAAACGTGTATTATTAGTAACTGTACCCTCTGCACCCATAAGGAATTAGGCTAAATTCTTTTGGACAAAATTTACTCTTTTTATGAGATCTCGGCAGCTCAAGTAACTAAAAATTTCTGCTAAATCTGAGTATGATAACTATCGAAAGATAATTCCCTCACGCTTTGATATTTGAATGAGCAAATGCACCCTGAGATGAAGTTCTTATTAAAGTACGATGAATTCAAGAAAGTTATAGCTAGCGGTAGTGCTTCAGCTCTTGAGTATCCATACAAGTTTCACTGCATAATAAGTTACTAAAGTGATATCAGTTGCATAAGTAGCTATACCTCATCTCATTGCACCTTTCTGTCTATTTACCATTTTTCGTTTTATTTTAATTTAAAAATTTGTTTTAATTTCGCTACTATTATAATTTTAATTATAATTATAATTTTAATTATAATAGGATGAATAGCCAATATAGTTCTTCATCAAGAGAATCAAATTAAAAACTAATCCCTAAGTCAATTAGGTATATACATTTGAAATCTTTAATCAGCAATATATTCAATCTCTCTTAAATATATATTTTATATTAATCAGAAATCCGAATGTTGCATTCTTTCTTCAACAACTCAACTAACTACAGAAATCTATTAATAACTTAGCAGCCTAAATTCGCTAAGTTTAATAGACTCAAGAGACGGAATTGAATTAGCAATCAATTCTCTTGAGTCACAAAGGATCAATCCATTAAAAAATTAAGAAGAACAGCTAAATAAAAATAGAGAACAGTAGAGACTTGTATGGAGGATAAGTTTTAGTTTAAATCATCAATCATCACTTATAGACTCATAAATTTAAATTAATATTAAGATTTTAGTATAAACATAAATTTGAAAGTAAAATCATTATATTGAGTAAGTGAAGAATAATTTATGAGGTTGGAATAAATTTAAAATTATTATAAAAATAACTCCAATTGAAGCTGGCAAGGGAATAGGAAGAAGAACACAAAAAAGAAGTTAATAGTTGAGAATATAATAGAGCAAATGCTGTTATTTCTTGACACTCGTTATAAGTGTGAATTGATTTATTATTACAATCAATATGCTCAAAGTTATATTTTGATATATTTTTTTGATTAAATAATGATCGCAGATTCTTCAAATGAATTAAATGATCATTTTAAACATTTTAAAAAATCTAAAACAAATGAACTTCGATATAATTACTAAAAGATTTCGAATCCACTCTTAATTGAATTATAATTTTGACTTTTTATTAATAAGTATT
>ARYC01012960.1:0-14940 GCA_000711775.1 Oxytricha trifallax
TATTTAATAATTTATTACACTACTTCACTTACATAAGCATCTTATTTTCTATTTCTTCTCTCGTCGATCCTAAGTCTCATCACTCTTCCTTGTTCATTTTCTCTTTCATTTAAGGAATTAAACTTTCAATACTATATATGTTTTATCTTTTATCATTGTTCTTTGAATCTAGCTTTTCTACATCAATTTATGTTTTAGGATGAATTGATTTTTTCTAGTTAAGTATATTCTTAACATAATACACTGAAATTGCCTTCCAATTCTTTCTTTGGTTACTAATACTCAGCTTTAGATTTTTTCAACTAAAAAATATAACTTCTCATATATCAATAAGATTTAATGATGATTTTAATCTTAGGCCCCAATTATTTTACATAATCTGGAACATAACTTCTTGTTTATCTTATGCTTTTATAGCTCCTTTATGACATTCGATAATTTTATTATAGCTTTATATATAAATGAAATTATTATAGTACCTCTGTATCTTTTATAAATTATAACCAAATTTCTTGAATTATAATTAATCAATAATTAAAGTAAAAAGATATAACAAATTATTCGAAAAAAACTGGAATCTGTATCTTTACTATGTGTGTTTTGCAACATCTTTTCGGTTTATAATCAAGCAATAATTTCATCAAATAATCATAATTACCTTTTCAACAAAGTTAAATAGCTACCTAATCTCCTTGTAAGTTTAAATATAGCTCAATACTGGCAATTATATACATTTTTACAATTAATTAAATTATCTTTCCTCTATATTTCAGGGTATCTACTTAATTATGAAATAAAATTATCCATTAAGTAAATTTAATAACACACTCATTTGTGCAATACCTTGCTCAATTTGAATATTTGTGGTTGAATAAATTAAATATTTCACAGTTTAGTAATTTATACTTTCCAATTTGTATTTTACATGATTTTAGAAATTATGCAGTAAAGGTTGAATTCTTCTGTTAATTCTTTTTATCTTGTTATAATTTATAATCCTCCTTCTCACTTCTTATCTGTTAGTTGCTCTTTCTCTAACTCTTTGTTAATCTTTATTATCAAATTTAATCAATAATTTATGGTGGTAATTTCTTGTGTTTAAAGTGTAATAGATACATTTAGCAGCACAGTAATTCGAGTTAAGAATAATTAAATTCATAATATATTTATTAGCTGAAATTATTAATAATTAAGCTAAAATCATAATGCACACCCTGATTGGATTATCTTATCAGGATAATTAATGAGTCAATATTTTTAATAGTTAGCTCAATCATTATAATTTTAATTATATTATAATTTGTAATTAACCTTATTGTTCAACTCCAATATTTGTGATTTAATTGATTTATGATAACTTTTGAACATTCAACTAAGTGAGAAATATTTTATAAGTTGAACTATGATTTATAATAGGAAATTATTTAATTCAAAAATCTGAGTGAGATTTTTGAAGGTTACAAATTTTATTAGTCATAATTTATGAGATAAAACTAACAAACTTAATTAATAATTTAATATATTAAATAGTATTCTTACTTATCAGAAGCAGGTAAGGTACAGCCATAACATAAAAATGTAAGTAACAATAATCACATCTTTAATTATATTTTTTGTGGTATAATTTTTAACAGGGGCTTCGCAGGTTCACAAAAAGAGTAAAATAAGAAATTGTGAAAAATATTTGAAGATGAAAACAATGAAGATTCAAGATTTATGGTCTAATCCAGTGTTAATTGTCTCTAATGGTGATTCTAGGGATAAAGGATCTATACATCTAATTACATTGTGTGATAAATTATGGAATTTAAATGATGTATTAATAATGTTGCTTATTTTAGAAATAGAACAAATAGTAGTCATTAAATAATTTTCTCTAATATATAATAATTGAATATCTAATCTGAATATTGTGAATGTTGAATGTATTTTTGCTCTGCTTCATTTACTGAATTTATTTTGTAAGCTTTATCTGGTACAGTATTCAGTTGTTTATTGAGTCATGTTAACTCTTAGATACGTCTCCAATTTGACTAATAATAGAAATCAAAGAAATCATATAAGTTACCTTTTTAAAGATATGAACTAAAATAAAAATTTCTTGTATAAGCTTCTTGTTTATGATGCCAACTGGTTTGATACATTTAGAGTAATCTAATTCAACTTATGCGTAGTATTTTGGAGAGTATTGGGATAATGTTAATGATCACCTTCTTCCTTTTCTTTATATTAATTTATCGAGGATTTGCAGTGATATTGGAATTCGATATATAAGAATTTACATATTGTCTTATACAAGAAGTATAAATATGATTCTTATGCTTTATAGGGCTACTTTTATGTTAATCAAACAGTTAGGAATTTTCGTAATTTTTTTTAAAGCTATATATTATTCTGGAATCATAACTTTTGTGGTATATAATAGTCCTCATCACTTTTTTTAAATGTTTTTTTTAAAGATTATATAATTAAGATTGTTAGATATATTTAACATTATATTAGTTACATTTCATAATTGAAGTTGATGAAGATATTAAACTTTTAACTAAGCACTTATCTTTTAAACAAAGAACATTTAAATTAAAAAATATTTATTATTTTTTTATAATATTAAAACAATTGTAATTCCCCTCCATCTTTGAGTAATTACATATATTCTTACATTATTTCAAGGTAGCAATTAATCAATAACAACAAGGGATTATTTTAAATGCTTTAATATTATGATATAATTGCCCTCTTATAATATATAGATCCCTCATTTTAACATAAATATTTGAGAAATTTTATATTACAATAATTAATATTATTCAATTATTGACACAACTAATAAAAATGTCCACATAAGTAAAATAGTTTAATAAACTAATGAAAGTAGGAGTTATTAATTTACAATTAAAACTTTTTAAATCTATCTTCATTAAGTTTCAATAATAACTTTACTTCATATCTGTAAATTAGATATTATGATGGAAATTTACCAAAATAGTACTCATCCACATTAAATGTGAATCAAAATAATATAAACCACAATTTAAAATTAAAAGCACTTCAATTACCTTTTAAATTGACTTGCTTAATATACGGAGTTATAAATCGGTTTCTAAAAGTGTCAATAGATTTTACTTTTAGCAATCTTCAATAGATTAATTGAACAATGCTTAAGTCAAATAATAACATTTTTGCATGTATTTTAATTAATATTAAAATAAAAAACTAATAAATATTTGAAAAGTTTTAAATAAATTTATTATAATTAAGAATAAAGACTATCTAATTAGTTATTAATGAAGACAACTCTGTATGTTTCTGAATATATTATGCCAGTTACTCAATAAATAATTGTGATTACATAGCACAATGGGATGCTATGATGATATTATTAAAAAGAACCAACAAACTTCTATATAATAGTGAAATTAAAACTTAAAATTAACACAAACTACATAAAACCTGCTGCTCTTTTAATAATTAAATATGAAATTTAATGTTTATTTAGAAAGACACTCTTTGAAGAATGATATAAGATTAGTTGTATGTATTATTTATGACATTTATAAGTAGCTGTTTTTCTTCATTAAATTCTATGTGTAATTATATTATTCCTTATTTTCATTTCCTCCTCATTAACTTGCTACCATCTAATATATGATTAATTTTGATTGTTAGATTTTAACAAAAGAATACACATTAACAAAGACAAAAAAAGAATCTCAAATAAGACTTAGGCAGTTTACCATAAAAAGCATGATTGTTAAGATATAGTTAATTCTATCATTCAAAAATTTTATAAAGCTTTAGAAATTGAAACTAAAAAAGAAACTTATCTCCGATTACATTCAAAAATTCTACTACAATTTTAATTTAGGGGATTTTAAAGGATGAATTCAGTGGCCACTTTGATTATATCTAAAACTGAAATATATGTTACTGATATTGAGAAGGATATTCTCATAAATTATTTTCTTAAATGGTTATGTGTCTGATCACCTTATTATTAGCGAGAATAATAGACTCATCAAAAACAAATAAATATTGTTTCATAATTTAGTTGGAATTTTAATCCGAAGCATTATTTATTGTGGCTTAGTCTAAAGACAAAACTTTTTGAAATGTACCACTGCTTAACTTCTTTATGAATTTAATATAAATTTGATTTAGCATCAATATTATTAAAGAATTCAATATCAAATTGATTGAACTATTTTATAATATACTTCTTATAAATAATTTGAAGTAATCATCGTATTAGATGATGATAAAACATTTTGATAAGTAAGGCAAATTTGTAATTAAGTAGATTTGGAAATAATCAATAACCTACACCAGATTCTTCAAATGAAAGAATTATATAAGCGAAGAATTCCTAATTAAAAGCGAATGTTAAATAATACTACTGTAAGTTTTTTAATTTATATAAAAATATTGAATAATATTTTATATTAGTTTACTTAATAATTATTATTAATTAAAAAAAATATATTAACAACGATAACTCATTTCATCATCAAATTTCATAATTATACTTTCCTGTACGAAAACAGCTCGCATAATTAAACGTCTTTTATAGAAGTTTAAAAGATAATAGATTAGTAAAGTGATAATCTTCATTGCATATTTACTCTTCCTACATCAATCTTTCTAATTTAAATTATTTTTTGTTTTACATTCTATTTTGAATGGGTATTAATATTAAAAGCAACTATAAACTAAATGAAATTCATGCAGCTAAAATATGTGTTTAAATTTTGTTTTGATTTAATTCATGAAAGGAAGTGTAAAATTAAAAGATTTTTAGATATATCATTCAGTAAAAAAAAGATAGAGAGTCAATAATATTTATAAGAAATTATCTTCAACCATACCACTATGAACATATATGCTGCTTTAATTATTAATGTAAACCAGATTGAATGAATTGAAAAAGGAGGTAAAAGGTAGCATTCAATTTTTAATAATACAATAAATAGCACAATTGTTGATAAATGTTTATTATAATTTTTTTTTATTAAGTTTAAAACTAAATAAAACAATTAACATTGAAAATAGAAATATTTAATTAACATATACTAATTAATCCCGTATTATCAATAAACGATAGTGAATCAGAACATTAAGCTTCGCTGCTATTAATGGTGACTGCTTTATATCATGCTACCTCACCCTAGTGACATATACTGCTGTGGCATGTCTAAGGATCTCTGGTGCAGTGCCAGCTATCAAGGCACTTCTACAAGGGCTTTAACGGTCAGCAAGAATGAGGAGAAAAAGGTTGAGACATACACGCATTTGCTATTTACTGTTATCTCACAAGGCTGCCATAGAAAACTTCTCGTTTTGTATGATCCAACAATCATGTAACCATATATCTCAGTACCGACAATACTTTAGACTCTTTGAACAATTGGGACGTTGGTTTTAGCGTATGTCAACTAATCCTTGGTGCAATGTGAGCTAGAAGAGCTTGATGTGACAACTTCGTTTGCACTGAAACTATTGGTATAAATTCAAGGACTGAAAGATTAATATTGATAGAAAGCCTTGTATTCGCTGCTTTATAAATAATCAACTTCTACTCTCTTGGTATTTGAGCGTGCTCTTTGGTACAAAGAAATCATAGTGGAGATATGAAGTGCTAGAGTGGATTGGAACCCCATAGGTTGAGTAGCCAACGAGTGCAGCTCACGATGAACTGCTTTAGGATCATTCTGCCTCCCTATGGCAATAGCGTTGCATCCTCATTGAAGTCCTCGAGATACAAGGAGAATCCGCAAGGCATCATACTCTACATCATTGAGGAAAGTGGTCAGTCCAGTGGAAAAAGGCAAAAGGCTAAAGATATTGGCAGGTTTAACAATTATGATATACTCTCCATATCTGAAACCATCAACACTATATGAAAACCATCACTTTGGGAAATTCCTATGGCCCTTTGAGAAACAGTGTTGCTAGATTATCTCGGCTCCACGAGGAGATGTTTGAGTAGGAAGTTCCACCGGAGTGAGATAGCTCCTGCTATGTCGAGTGGTGCCACTGGCAGTTCCCCATTCGAAAATTCCCCCCCTTACTTAACTGCAAGTACCGGAAGTCAGTTATGCCAAATGGCAAATGCCTAGACTTGCTTCCATGAACAAGGCAAGACGCTAGGGATTCAGAATCAATATCAAATTGATGGCAAATAAAATATACGAGCCATACTCAACAACCAGGACGAGAATGAGACACCAAACTTTCACTTGAGGCAAACACGAAGAATCTAGATATCGAGCTAGGAAAGAACAAGGAGAAGACTGAGATCGAAAAGATGATTAAGACTGTGGATATTGAAGGCAGTGGATTCATTAACTACTATGACTCATCATTACCACTATGAATGAGAGGAATCTCCGCACAAACCAGATACTACAACAGCCCTTCAGAATGCTCGACAAGGATGGCAGAAGCTTCATCTCATCTGAAAAATCAAAAAGATTCTTGGCTTTGAAAAGACTATTTCAATGGAAGCTGCCAATGACATTATTAAACAAGTCGATGCTAATGGAGAGGGCCGGATTTCCTGCAATGAATACTCATGCATGATACAGAATTAAAATTAAGACGTATAGTAAACTTAATATTTTATTATTTCATGCATTTTATCATCACTTTCACTTTTAACAATCTTTTATATACAAAACATTTTTCTCATTAAATTTGAGCTACTGCTTATTTTAATTTAATGTAATTTAAGTAATTTAATAATATAATGATGAGTTTTGCCTATTGTTTGCATTTATTAACAGGAATTAAGACAATCTTGCTACAATTCAATTATGAAATATACATAGCGCAACAACAATTGATAACTCTCATATTATTGCTGAATAATGTATTTGCTGAGTTGAAACTAAATAAATTATAGTTAAAAAGTGATGTTAATCAACAAAATAAAGTGGTGAAGAGAGCAAGCAAGGATATTTAAAGTATGATATATATATATAATATTAATTAATATTTTTGATAAGTTTGCTCGAAATAACTTGAAACTTTTAATGATTTAAATCTTATTTATATTGGTCTTTCTCAGCATAGCATTAGCAGTTTCCTCACCAACTTTAAGCTCTTATTAAACCACAAGTTAAAATACTAGACAAACAGCAGACTTGATGATTGTAGTACTTGTTTTGATATCAACAAGAACAGGTAAATAATTAATTTATGGTGGTTTAAACTAATGAAAATATTATGTATTACTTTTATAATGTAATGGTTGATGACTTTGATTTGTATTTTTACATGCTTTAATAAGCTATTGTTTTAATTGTTCTTTTAATCTTTGGAGAGTGGCTTTACAATTTAATAAAATCAAAAACAATATTGATCAGTGTATATATTAATCTTTCTATAAAATATTTTGTATAAATTAAATAATATATTTATATATTAAATTTCCCCAAAATAATGACAGCAAATTACATTATTAGCGACCACTTTAGTGATTAGTTAATCTAGTAATTAAGTATATAACAACTCGAACTCAGTAAATGCAGCCCATAACTTGCTTAAGCCTCTAAATAAAACAAGCAGAGTTATAAGCTCCAAAAGCTATCTCTGCTTAACTAAACATGCATAACTATATCTCATTAGCTACTTAATAATTTTATTTATTGCGAAAGTTATTATAACATTTAAAACTTATTTAGTCTATTGTGTGTTAATTGATTAATGAGCATTTGTGAGAGGAAGCAACGATCTAAATGGCTTGAATGCAACCTATATGAGAGATGTCTTAAACTACAAGATTCATGCTCAAATAAACAAGAACAGAATGTGCTTATTAATTGATTAAGCAGCTATATCTTTAAATAAATTAGTAAATATATATTAAATAGAAGTTGTGGTGAGAGAAGTTGCATGATGAATCTAAGTCTACCAGGCTAAATGGCTTGCACTCAGCAAGAGGAAGAAGCAGGATTCAAGCAGAAGCAGCAAGAAGAGCTAAGCAAATAGACTCTAGTTAGTATTCAGTTTTATATCTACAGTTTAAATACTTTATTATTAATTATAATTATTATATTATTATTAAAGTAAAATAAAGAAAACAATTAGTATGGGTATATGCATTTAGATGTATTGGTGTGTCTTAGGTCTAAAACACCGATAGACCAAGAAGTATCTGGTGATTATTACCATTTTAAAATGCACTGTTACAGATATTTGAGTAGTTTGATTGGATTACTGATTAATAACCTGCAATTACTTCAGCTATGCAAATGATTCAAATGACTCTGTGTGAGTGGGCCTCAACAGATTTGCAAATAGAAGCTAGTTCTTCTAGTTTTACAATGAAATGTATTTATATACACAAATATTTATTGTTTAAAATTATTAACTTAATAGTGAACTTGATCTTTTAAAGGATAGTATCTTAGTCTAGGAAACAGGTCAGATGAGCAACTGAGCAATATGGATCAATAAGATTAAGATGATATTAGTGCAGGCGAAATTTACTTCTTCAATTCTATTCAGTATTACAAAATCAATGAACTTGAAATAATAATAGTAATAAATAATTCAATTGGTTAACTATATCATATTAACGAGCAGCATAACAGAAGAAAGATAAGATAAAAGATATTATGACTATAATTAAACAGTTTAATGTACCAAATGGAGTTTATTAATTGGAAGAACAAGAGGGTGAGAGAGAAACTTAAGATAAGAGGATTAAGATTTATTAGATATTGAGATATTTGCCACTTATAAATAAAAGCACGAAACTATCTACTCAGATTGTTTCTGAATTATACGAAATATAATATCATATTAGTCTGATTATTACTTAATATCTGATCAGATTATTTTTATTTTATTATTATTGTGTAAAAACTTATAGTATTTTTAATAATTCCTTATAATTTAGCTGGAGAAACATCTAGAAAGCAATCTACAATATTCTATTTTTATCTTTTAATGCTATTTCAACTTCTGATTTCTACCAAAGACTGAATTGACTTATGATACTTACAAATCAACAGCAACTACAAGAGTGAATAGGCGGAGTAACTACTGATTAAACACTGATGATGACTTCTCAAGGACAAACTAGGAAGAAGATTTTTGATGATTTCAAGGAATAAAATACAATTAACCTAAGTTAGTTGCAATCAAATACATTAAAATTAATGAATATATAAGAATATTGATAAACGATAATTGTTTGGATCGGAGATAACACCTAAATCCTGGTCGTATTAACAAATATATTGTATAATAAAATTTTTATAATGCTTATCTCAGAAGAAAATTAATTATGTAGGCAATAGAAGATAGAATATTTTCTATATTAAAGCATCCAATTAACTTATAAGCTCAATGTAAAACACATATAATTTCTAATATCTCAACTAAAATATTCTAATTTTACAACACGAAATAATATTTTATCATATAATAAGTATGTTTTTTTTATTCTCAAATGCTGGTAGAAGAGAATGTTATAGATTAGTAAGATTTCTCATAAGAGCCCTTTTAAACACAAATAAAAAATAAAGAATGATCCTATAATTTAAGCAAAAACTTTACAAAACATTTAAATTTTTATTTAAATATAAAAATTAAGAGTTTATTTAATTCGAAGATAATAAATAAGCTCTTATTTTCTTCATCCCATTTAAATAACATAACATATTCACCATTTAAATGATTTAAAACAGTTAAATAACATTTCACATAAAAATATCAATTAAATTAGTAGGAAGAATGAGTATTCTCCTAACATAAATCTTATTCCATGTTAATTAAGCAATCATTATATTGATTTAAATATATTATGATTAATCAACTATTATTATAATAGTAGTATTTGTGAGTGAATAAGGCGATTATTATATAACTAATAATTGAGTTAAACTCTAATTATTAATTACGATATTTTAGTATTTTAGTAACTTAATAAATCAAGAAAAAAGCATTCATAAATATAATTGTTTTCAAATAAAATACCCATAATTTTGTCAATTAAATACAACTTACTCCTTATTATTAATGGATAGATAGCATGAGTTTCTAATAAATAAAAAGTATTGTTAAGCTTTCAATATATACGGAGAAAAAAATAAAAATATTTTATGTTTGAGATAGATACCAGGTTACACCCTTTTTCATTTATCGTTATTTTTTATAAATAAAATACTTTACAATAAATTCCCTCCTCTTCCCAGCGAAGTATTTATAATATAACAATTTAAATTTGCTAGCAATTGGTTATGTTCTTTTAAATATCCTTAAATTAATAAGGTATTATCAAATAAATTTTATTGTTTTATTTATTTTATCTTAATATGTAATTTTAAATTGAAGTTTTCCATCCTGTGCACTTCTCTGTTCAAACATTCAAATATTTTTATTAATAAATTTAAAAGAAACTTACAATTCATGAGACAAATTCTAATTACGAATTATTAAACAACTTTAACTATAACCATTAAATTGTATAATTATCCTTTAACTTATAAAATATTTGAACTATATATATATATGAAATCAAATGTATTATTGTAATAAACAAAATTAAATTGAAATATTTTTAGAATCGCTGAAATGTATATATATTATTTATATTATATATATTTAAAATAGACCCCTCCAAAAAAATTTATCCAGAATCATGAATTTTTTTACGAAATCATAAATTTTTTTCGCATCTTAAATCATGAATAAAAACCCCCAAAAAAAAATCAAAGATTTTTGAGTACGGCATTATGTAAGGTTCGGATATCGATAAAAAATCTATGATTTGGGAAAAGTTTTTTTGGGGGGGCCTTTTTTAATCAATAAAAATAACAACTTCTGAGGATAAGATAATATTTATCTTAAATTTAATTATAAATTTTGTATTCCAATAATAAATTGTTTTCATAAAAAGTTGCCAAATGATATTCTATAAACTACCCTATTTCTGCCATAAATTCTACACTAATCATTCTCCTTTATGCCTCGTCTAATTGTTTATAATTTAAACTAGAATATAAATTGACACTCCAAAATTTTTTAAAACTATATTTGTTTAGAGTTTTCTTTTGGAAATAAATAATATTACATTATAATATTATTTCTATGAATCAAAAGATGTTAAAATGTTTTCCATTAAAATTCCTGTAATATGAATTAATATTTATATTTAAAAATATTGCAAGTATATTTAATAAGGTTATCTGGTTATAGATTGAATATAATTTCTATTTTACTTTATTATTGCTAAAATACAAAAGAATAGGAATTTATAAATACATAAAATAAATAAACTGTCTATATTTTATTTAGTATTAGTAAATTTAATTAGATTTATAATAGAGAAAAATGGAATAATAATGTGAGTTTCTATAGTATATGAACTTATATACTTTAACAGCTATGATGAAATTTATATTTTTAATTAATTTTATATTCCCATAATCATTTGTCATTTCACGGAGATGATGTGATTGTGAAAAAAAATAGTTTTATTAGTTTGTTTGTAAATCTTAGCTTTTATCTTTGTGAATACTGTATTATTTAAGTAGCGCAATTAGAAATTTGAATATTCATATAATTTGAGAAATTCTTAAATTTAATGGGAGTATCAATAAAGTTTGAAGTAATTAAGTATAATTAAAGTTGATAATTTCAAAAATAATCACTTACTATACGTTTAATTTGTAGAAAATGATATAATACTTAGAGAGGTTCTATGGGTAGTTTGGTATAAACTTTTCCATTTAAAAAATAATATCTAGAATTTTAAATATATTACGTTAATTGATTACTTTCTATAATTTTTAAATCTGAAAAATTCATGATCGATATTATTTTATCTATTGTATTAAAATTGTTTAATTAAAACTCAATTAGAATTATTATAGATAAAATAGGTAATAGAAATTATATAATAAAAAAATCTAAATCATTCAATATAAGAAAGTTTTATATAAAATTTTCGAATGTGAAATATTGAGAATTCCATAAATTATATTTAATATCACATATAAGCTCCTTCGAAGTTCTATGTTCTTATCTAATAAACTGGAAAGTTCAAGTTAAATTAAAAATGATTGATTCTGCTTTAATTTATAACAGCATGATATTTGAAAATTTTATGTAAAACTTTCAATATTTGGACGTAGGATTTAAAGAAAATAAAATATTACAAAAAATACAAAAACATTTTGGACAAACTCAATGAAAATCAAATTTAAAAAAAAGCAAAAATTTGTAGAATTCGAATGTGGAGTTTTCAAGAAACCGCAAGTATCTTATGATGCCAAGGAAAAGCACAGATAAAGAAAGCACAAAGGAATGTATGGCTTATCCCAAATTAAATAAAAGATAGAATATTGTAGGAATACATTTGATTTGGGAAAATTAAATCAAAATTAATAATTAATTTTTATTATTCGTGGCTGTTAACTTTCTGGAAACCCTGACAATATGGTACTAGTTCGATAGAGAATTTAAAATTAGCTGGACTTTCCTATTGGCGTTACCCTCTATAGCATCCCTGAAGTGAGATAAATCGACTTTAATTTTGACAAAAAATTCAACTAAACAGATCACCCAAAATTAAAGTCGTGTTATCTCACTCCAGGGATGATAGAGGGGTACCGCCAATAGTAAAGTCCAGCTAATTTTAAATTCTCTATCGAGTAAGTACCATATTGTCCAGGTTTCCAGAAAGTTAACTGCCAATAATTTTATATTTAATTAATTAATTTATTAATAATTTTCCCAATTCAAAAGTATTCCTACAATAGTTGGATTAATAATTACTTTTAAAAAATTTGGAGTTCAATAATTTTAAAGAGTAAAAGAATGAAGAAATCAGTAAGTTGTTGGAAAGAATTACTGTACTTGAAACAGAAAATAGAATACTTTAACAGCAAAAAATCAAAATAGGAAAGAAAAAATTATCTCAAAGCAAAATTAAAATGCTTACCGAAACAAATGAACTAATTAGTGATAAAAACATTAAATAAGCATCCTATAATTTAGATCTCCTCAATGCTGAAGAAATGGAATGGTTCAAAAAGGAATTGTGTGGATAACTTGGCGCTTTAGTTATTTCAGATATGCCGTTCACTGATACAATGATAGATTTCAAGTATGATATTTAAACAAAGAATGATTTAATGAACTTTTAAATAGAAATAATTTAGGAATTTGGGTACTTATTTTTCTGGGTAACGAAAAAGTAATTAACATTTGGGCTTGAATTTTTAAAAAAACACATATACTCGTACATTGACATGATAATTTGGGAAAAAATGATGAAAATGGGAATTTTTTGAGGGAGGACCTGGCTACTATTTGGATCATCAGTTTGAAATTTGCTTGATTGGGAGAAAAGGACAAGATTTTGATCCACTGAATCTTCATACAATACAAGATATAATAAGAGCTCCAAGTAGAATAGCCTCACAAAAGCCAGATGAGCTTTATGAAATAATCCACCAGCTGATTCCAAATGCAAGAATTATAGAGGCCTTTGCAAGGACCAACAATATTAGGAGAAATCACATTTGTCTAGGGAATCAAATTTAAGATAAATAGTTGAGAAATTTGAAGTATGGGAGAATTGTTTGAAAATCAAACTTAATTAAAACTTAATAAATTTAAAAACTATAAATTAATTGGTTGAGGCATCTGAAATTCTTCTTTATATTTATTTTTCCTCAGGAAATTCTATAAATTAAAATTCATTAAAGTTAAATTTTTTAAAAATTAAAATAAAAACTCTTTTTTTTTTATAAGTTAATTACTATACAATTGATTTAAATTAGATTAAAAATAACAAATCTTTAATTAAATCTCTAGATAGTAGTAAATATTATGTATAAATTGATGAAAATTTATTTACTAGAAAAAAAATAAAGTTTTGTTTGATTTTTGAAATTTTTTAGAATTGTCCTGTCAGGACATTTTATTATAATATATATAATTAGGGGGAAAGGTGATGAAAATGGGGTTATATTAACTTATTTTTTTTGCATTAGAAATAGCTGTAATTTGTATTTGCTACTTGTTTTAACTGAAATTCAGACTTTTTTCATTAATAAATATTTTAGAGAAATTTTAAGTGCTTAATCAAATGTATCACTAATCCAACTAAAATTTAGGGTTGAAATTTATTCTGCTATAGAAAAAATAGATTAATCCCAACCTTTTTATCGCTCCAAAAGATTTATTGATTTCTTGATAAAAGAAAAAAGCTTTTCAACTGGGGCCATTTCAAAATGATAAGGTCCTAGGTAGTAAATACTTATTTAGAGTAACCTGAATTTTTTTTGGAATAAATTCGCTGCGGTGTATGTAGCATTATCTAGTAGGAATATAGTATCGACTCTCCAGTGTTTTTCTTTTTTGTCAAGTATACTAATTAAGTCCAAAAGAGAATTGTAGAAAGTTTTACTGTTATTGTAACCTTTAGTCATTTAAAACTTATCCCTTATTAGATATTCCTGCTATAACATTAACCTAATAGAGGCGTTAAGAAACTTCAGAATAGTTTTTAAGTCCTTTGAAACTCCAACTTTTCTTGATATCATTAGACAACTAGATGCTACTTTCATCAATATTTATGATAGTTTTCTATAAGTTTGATTAATTTATAAAATCTCTTGCTGCAAAGTGCCGAGCTATTATACATTTCTTTGTTATTTGTTCTTTAATCTATTTTGTAAACTTTCTTATAACTCATTTTCATCTTTTTTTTTCATGAGCCTTTGCAGTTTATTTTTACTGATATTGAAATTCAGATTCTCATTGATGCTTTTACAAATTTTCTAAGTTTACTAAAATGGTATGCCTTCTTTATGTTGTCTCAAGATAAATTGTTATACATGCTCAAGGTTTTAGCTTTTTTTCTCATGAAAGTTTCAAATTTTTTAAATCCTACTAAACTATCAAATCATTAAGAGCATTCAA
>ARYC01012962.1:0-11243 GCA_000711775.1 Oxytricha trifallax
GAGTGAAGTATAAAAACGTGAAATCAACATATAGACTTTCACCATCAAAAATCTAATAAATTTAAGCTGTTTAACTCTAATCATACCCCTCACTTATAAAAGCATACTAAAATAAGGAAGTGATAATATATTTAGATGAGACTATTTTTAAGCCTCATAACTAAAAAATAAAGGCATAGGCCGGTCCTCATTAAAATTAAGTCATATAAAAAGAAAGCATTAACATTTAGACTTTAGCAGCATTGGTTTTTATTTCAGGATAGCATGGTCTCTTAGGATTTATCATTAAAGAAAAATCTATTAAAATTCCTGATTTGATTCAGGGACTCGAATTAATTGAAAATCAGCTTCGAGTTTAATAAGTTTTATTTTTCATGGATAATTTAAGGGCGCACCATAATAGAAAATTTAAAGAACAAATTGAAGCTAATGGCTGGAAATATATATTTAATTCGCCCTACTCTTCTGAATACAACTGCATAGAAGAAATCTTTTCTCGAGTTAAACTTGCATATAAAAGGGACGTGATTTAAAGGAACTTTAATTTTTCAAATAAAGCCCATTTTTAAATAGTAATAAACGCAATTTAAAGTATAAATAAAGATGATTGCTTTAAAACAGAAATAAGACACATAATCAAGATGCGAAGTTAGGTTACTTAATTGAGAAAAGAGTGAATACTTTAAATTTTAGTTAAAATTTCATGTGATTAAATTATCAAATATTAAAAAACTTTTTTTAAGGAGTTTTATTTATGTTCCTTGCCTCTTGTCCCTCTTTACGCTCCTCTTAATTTTAATTTGTGTTGCTAACGGAATCTGAATAAGAAAATGTCATCTCGTTAAATTTTCGTTTTTTAGTAATCCTTCTGCATGATGATCCTTATCTAAGTAGTGAAAGGTCTCGACCTTTTCTTTCTATATTGAATTTTATTTAAACCATTTTAACTTACTTGAGATAGTTGGGTTTTTTTAGAGCTACTCCAAGAACTCATCGTTGACTAAAATTTTATTTTGGTCTCCTATTATTTGTGACCCTGAAACCCTTATTTATTATTGGTCTTAAACCATCCTCTAGAGATAGTCGTGTCTAAGAGTGCCCAAAATGCCAAAGAAAAAGTTACGATCTGGTAGCTCATTTGCGTCCTCATAAAAACTAAGGTACCATTTTATTTCCTCGTCCCCTTTAACTTCTTCCCATATTCACTTTAGACCAACTTCAGGAAAAAAGGGGACATTAATCCAAACCACTTCATTTGACTTAATTAAAATTTTGGTCCCCTTTAACACATCTCTTATAAATCTCATAGTACATTTTTTATATGGGGGCAAGAACATGTTGCCTACAATAGTTAAAAAGTTTTACGCTTACACTAAAATTTCAGATAATTAAACCAATCTGATTTGCTGCTAAGTTGACCTTCTAACTATCTTGGTTGAATGAATGCATTTGTTTAGTTGCTATTTTAATTTATTTAAGTAGTTTCCATTTGTTTTTTAATTAATTACAATTTTTATTCATTAATTAAGCTTATTCTTCACATTTCTATTGATAAGCCTTCTTCCTAATCTATTAGCATTTTTTAATTGGATGCTAACTCTTTTAATCAGCAAAATATTATTGTTTAAATCCTGAAGTAATTTAGCTTAGTTGCTTATGTTTATTTTTCTCGGAATCCTGTTTGATGTTTGCTTGTTATTATTAGGAGCATAAATTTTATTAAATTCCCCCTCAAAATTGAAAATGTCCCTTAGATGTCCCCTGGGAACATATATTGAGTCAGAAGGGTTTGAATTGTGTTCTATGGGTTTATGGGTTTACATTATTTTTATAGATTAACTTTTAATTTTAGTAATTATTATTTTGGATATTTTTTAACTACCAATGCCAAGCTTTCATATTAAATAGTTAATGCCAATAAAATAATAAAGACCTAGCTGATTAAATAAATTGTGACTATTATTAATTTTATTAATTAGGTTAGCATATAGTAAAATGGAACGTAAATATCAAGGAATAAGAAGGCACATGTCATCTTCCTTAAGCAGTATAAGGTCTAGCGAAGACAATGACACCTCTGTAATTGAGCTTTCCGAAACTCCCAATGAACAGGGTAAGATTTTGAATATATATAATTCTTGTAAAAGTAATCCTTGATCAATCCCTTGACAAGGGCAATTAAAATAATCTGAGTTAAAGTAAGCATTAAGGTTTAAGTACTGCTTCTTCATTTATTTGCAAAATATGCTCGAAAGTTATGACAAAAAACAGCTTACAAGACACATGAAGACTCATACACGAAAGGAAGGAAAGTTTGTGCATTTGAAAAACAAAGATAGATACGCTTGTAAGGTCTGTGAATTAGAGTTTACAGGAAGTTACCCAACAGCATAATTAAAAAGGCACTTAAAATGTCATTCACACGAAGACTTAAGCCAAGCTGGGTATGCACCTTTTGTAACTTTTAATTGATTTATTTTATTTATTCTATTATAGATAATTTAGATGCTAAAACAGAAAGTGCTAAAGTAGAAAAATTAAAAAAATCTCAAATGAAATACACGTTATGAGTATTCAGGCTCCTGATCAGATTTAGGAACATAAACAAAAGGGGGTGTAAATAGAAGTCTCCGTGTTGAATACACAAATAATAAATGAAACCGAAACTACCAAGATAAATTTGTCATCAAAGGAAAGCTCATTCAATACAATGGAACTCAATCCAACGGAACATAACTTTCTAGCATTTCAAAAAAGCATACAATAAAAAGCCTAAAATAATGGTATAGACATTCAATCAATAGATTAACTTGTTAAGCTCTGGCCCTCACTTACTTACAATTATTTGTTAAACATCAAATAACCAAATTGAAATAAGATGGATTATATCGCCAAAGGGTCTCATTAGACATAAATTGGCTCATCACTTTGAACACTGCCAAGAATAAATAGTGATATGATTTCAAAAATTTTCTTTAGCTCCACTTATTTGTTGGTATGGTCTAGCCAATATGATTTTACTTTGGATGACCTATTAAATTTAGAGCATAAGAAAATCATTACATGGAGATGCATTATTAGTGCAGCTTATGCGATAAGCATACTTCATAGTATTAAAAACATAGTCCATCTATACTAGAAGCCTCAAAATATAAAGATCAATCTTGACAGAAATTAATACAGTACCTTAAGCAACTTTTCAAGAGCTTTATAAAAAGGAGACACCATTACTTACGCATAATCAAATTTGTGCCCCTACATTTTAGATGAGAGCCAAGTTAGAGGAGCAATAGCTGAACCAGTGAGAGACAATTACTCACTGCTTGTTATTATCCTACACTAATTGGCTGGTACTAAATTATAGGATGTAATTGAATAACTGAAGTCGGTGTCAGATCTTGCAAGTGAGCTGTAAGGAACAGGGGACTATAATAGCTTTAACGAGATTTTGAGCATCTTAGCTCTTGAAGCATTAGATCAAATCCCTTTTTCTAGTTAAATTTCTAACACTATATAATATCACTTAATTAATAATTTATGAAATTTATCATTTCTAAAAAATTTTCAAAAATAATTCTTATGAATCTTATTAGCTTAAAATCTATTTTTATAAGACTATTTCTTATAATTATTAAGTATTATATTATAATATTAACAGAAAAAATTAAAAAAACTATTATTATATTTCTCAATACTAAATTACTAGTTTTATAAATATTGTATTCAAAATAATTTATCTATCAATACAATTGTAATAATATGAATAAAAATATATTATTTAAGGAGTTAATATAATAAAATTTCACGAATTTAATTATTATTTTAAAATAAATTTTTTCAATTTTGTAACAATTTAAGGTATTAGATAGCTTAATCTGATGTAAATGCGCTTTTAATTAATTTGATAGTTAGATATTGATGTTATATTTTTAATAATTACTTGGATGGTATCTAAGAGATCCAACTTTTAATTATTTCTTATAATTAGAAGTCTCTTTTTAAAATAAAAGTCCTTCTCATTATTGAGAAAGAGTCAATTAATTTTAAAATAAATTTAATAACTTATATGTAAATTTTATTAATTAACGAGGGTACTTAACCAGTCTCTTATAAGATAAAATCTTCTTTTCATCATCGCTTTTCTAAGAATTAATATAGCTTTACAGAGGGTTTAGTATTTATAAGTTAATTTTAAAATTAGATATTAAATAGTTGTTTGTCATAGCTGATATACTATTTCTCCTTTTCTTTTAATATAGTTCTTTGGTATTCCTTTGAAAATCTCTAATTCCAATCATAAATTCTTCATTGCCTATGTTCATATCTTCAACTTTGGTGGATTTTTAATCATGAAATCTTTTTACATGATGAATTGTTGCATTTTCATTTTTGAGGTAAATTACTTCTACTTTTTGAAACTTGTGTAAAAATTCCATTTTACATATCTTTAAAACAATACTCAACATATCAGTTAAACCGAAAGTATATTTAAAATTCAACTCATATTCATGGAAACACAAAAAACTACTTCTTATATTCTATTTTATTTTTTCAATATTATTATTATGTATTATAAAGATGAGGCTTTTTATTGTCAAAGTGCAAATAGTATTAAGTTAAATCTGATAACTTATCAATCATGAAAATTTTTTTATCTTGAGTTTTTCGCACTTTAAATTAAAAATTTTATCTTAATATTAATTTATTTTTAATATCTGATTGTTTTTAATTAAAGATTTTTATATTGAGGCCAATTATTTCAGTAAGATATCTTTCTTTAACAAATCCCTGATAGGCACTCAAACATTATGCATATTCTTAATAATATTTGGTTTATCCTGGCTATACGATTTCCTGAATAAGCCTCAAAATAAAGAAAAGGCTTGAATCAATTTAGTGATACATTTTCCTGAAGAACAGTGTCTTTTGTTTATAAATATTTAATACCAATCTTTCATGCACTTATTCAAAAAATGAAACAATCATAAATATTTATAGGGCATTTTAATATTCCTAATTTAAATTAAAATCTGTTTTATTTTGTTTAATCAAATGGTCTACCCCCTCATTATTTTTTGAAGACTTAATTTAGCCTCATATCATAAAACTAGAATTATTTGAAATAGTTATGGATATTTAAATTATCAGTAGTGGTTTGATATATTGATAATATAAACTGAGGGATTTTTATATTAATATTTTAAATTTTAAATAGCAAATTTAAAATTTTGGGGACATAAAAAGTTTAGATGATAAAAGTTAAGGAATAATATCAAAATTTAATTCTGATTATTAAATTCAATTAATTAATTAATAAACTAAATAATATTGAAATTAAAAGCAAGTTTTTTATTTCTTCGAGAGTAACTCAAATTAATGCCAATATTTAATGTTGGATAATCTTAAATATAAATAATATGATTATAATTTACAGGGTACTATGTTGTTGTGAGTAAACACATATATTGTTTATTGATTATAAAAATATTTATATTAAAATCCTGGATTTTTATAAATTAACAGTTATATTTAGATATTTCAGATCATTCACCTCAAGACTTCAAACAGTGTTAATATCAGCATAAAAAAATGAAGAAGAATAATTTAATCAACGAAAAAAGAAAGCAATTAATGTTCGAAAGAATTTATATTGTTCGATATATACACTTAAATCGGGGTAATACAAAATAAAAATAATAAGAAAAAATATAATAGAAATATATTTTTTCATAAATCTAAGATAATAACTTCAGTCTATTTATCAAAAAAAGGTTTTTAATTAGTAAAAAGAAAAATTCCTTGTTTTAAGAGTCTATATATTCTTAAATAAATACTTTCTTATTATATATAATTAAAACAATTTAATTTGTTCAAAGACCTTGCTTAGCATAAAAAGAATTGCGAGGTACACCTCATAAAACTGGAAAAACTGGATAAGGAAGAAACCAAGGGTGCAAATGAGAATTTATTGTAGAGAAGACAAATTAAAAAATCGGAAAATTAAAAATGAGGAAAGTGCCCTCTATGAAACAGATAATGAGGTAACAAATGCTGATAAAAAAATAACTGATAAAAATAAAAATAAATTTCGTATTTTTTAGAATTCATAAAGTCAAGTTAAATAAAGTCATTCTTGTACAGATTATAGTGCTTTCAAAACCCCATAGTGAGGTTTATAAATGCTTTGCTTTGTAGGGTATAGTTGGAGTCTTATTCGGGTTAGTACAGAAATTAGGCCAATTTTCAAAATGAGAAATAGAAATTAGCGAAATTTAGGGTCAATTTATGATGAGTAATATTTAGATTTACTGCTTAAGCTTAGGTATGGTACAAGTATTAATATAGACCTAGTCAAACCTGTAATAAACTATGCAGATATAGCAAAGCTCCTGTGCAAGAGTGACTCAACAGTCAGGTATCATTGCTTGCTAGCTGTTTAGCATTAATTCTGGTTGTTGAACGCATCCTGCAAGAAAATAAAAGTTCTCTCAGGCCCATATTGACTTCCTCTGCGACTCGAAGACTTTGAAGTAATGGGCACACTTTCAATTAGACTAGCGAGCTGTGATGTTTCATCCCAGATTTCCTGACATGCGAATCTCTCCTTAGACTATAACCAATATTTATAAAAGAAATGGTATTACTTTCAAGACTGTCAACAGAGTGAAGAGAGTCATTGATTTTACAGTGCCATTTTATAGTAATAATTTAAACTATATATATGATTAAAAGCAGAGAGCTATTACTAATAACATCAAGTTCATACACGCTGATGAAGCTGTATACACCTTCAACAACTTTATTAATAAGTCTTGATATAAGAAGTATGATAATATAGAAGTCTACGATTAGAAAGTAAAGGTTATAACCCATGCAATTTTAGCAAGTATTAGTGAAAACTCTGGCTTAGAAAGTAATGTTATTCATCCTCGCTCTATTAAGCGAGAGTAGCACATAGAGTTCCTACATAAGCTGAGAGATAAATACAACGATTAAGAGTCATCCTGTTTGTTGACAACCTCTCAGTTCATAAGACTAAGGAGTCCAAGAAAGCTTATGAAGAGTTAAACATAACACCTGTATATAACGTTCCCTATAGTCCACAATTTAATGGAATAGAATTCTACTGGAGCTAAATAAAGACTCACTACAAGAAGCTGCTGCTGTATCATCTTATGCATGACTTGCCCATCGATACAGTTGACTTAATTCAAAGCAGATGTAAGAGAGTGATCATAGATAAGACAACAATTTGTGCTAGAGAGGGAAGAATGAATGTTTATAAATAAGTTTTAGATTTAAACGAATGAATATATTCACATATTAAATTGGCTCATAAATGGATTTGGCTTCTCTTTCTTTTATTCTTCTTAAGACTTGACAGGCCCTAAGTTTCTTCTCTTACTGCCATCTCCTGCATCTATGTTCAAATCTTCTGGCTTTTAAACATCTATATAAAGTCTCTTGCTAACTTAATGAACTGTCTGCGATTTTCTATCTCTATGAACCTTTGCATGCTCTTTCATAAGATATATGCCAGTGCCAGATTTTCCTACAAAGTGATATGACAAAGCTTACTTGAAAGATAAGGATGCTTCTTAAGTACCTCAAGCCAAGCTGAGCTTATTAGAATGCCCTGCTTTTTCTAGTCTTCAGGAGAGATAGAATATCGTTTCTTATGTGCTTCTTCAATTATTTCTCTGAGATACTCCTCTTTTATTGTACCAAGAACACCAAAGAAAAAGTTCCTCTCTGGTAGTTTATTAGAGAGTTGCTTCTTGGTAGGAAGGTAAACAACAACTTCCTCATCTTACATGGCACCCTCATAAAGATTAGTGACTGAAATCTCAGGGTAGTTAGGAATTTCGATTAGTTTAATCTCTTTATTTTTAAAAGCTTTCTTCTCCTCACAAAGTATTGCTTTCAAGAATGAAATTTTGGTACCTTCCATAGTTGGAAGGAATAAACCAACTGCATAATATGTAAATAGTCATCAAGTTATCTTACCATGAAAAGTTAGGTATCGATAGAGATCTTCCTTACTTCTGAACCTTGATATCATTTCTTGAGCCTCGACTCTTTTCATTGATCATTGAGTGATTCCATCTTTGTTCCTCTTCCTATTAATGAATTTCAAATTATAACTCATAGACTTCTGGATCCTATTGTTTAAAATCTTACTATTAAATATGGGCATCTTATAGGAGTCAACCCTGCAAAGATACGTGGAGAAAGTTTGCAGAAGCTAAAACAAACTGCAGAGATTGAGCTCCATTTTTATCAATTTAGTTCATTAAATTAGAACTAAATTTGTTTAAATTTAAATAGAACTGGAACTAAATTCGTTTAATTTTAATTGGTACCAATTAAATAGTACCAAAACTTAATTAGTACCTAGTTTTAAACTAATGAGGTTTTAATGGAAAAGTTCCAAAATGGTTCAAAACCTAATTGGTACCAGTACCAACCCGATTTTATACTTTATTGGTATCAAAATCGAAATTATTAAGTATGAAATTAGAAAATTTATAGTTATAAACAAAGTATAAATATGATGTATAACACCTGAGAATCAACTATTGTTGTAGAAATACATTTGAATTTGGAAAATTAATTATAATTAAATTAATAATAAATCAAAATCGTGGCAGTTAAAGTTGGCCAATTCGAACGATCTAGGGTTCATTCGATAGAGAATTCAAAATTAGCTGGACTTTACTATTGGTAATGCTCGTTTATCTCATCGAGAGAGTGAGATAACTTCACTTTAATTAAATACATCTAAATTCAATAAATTATACCCTCAAATTAAAGTGAAGTTATATCGCTCCAGGGATGCGATAAAATAGTACAGCCACTAGTAAAGTCCAGCTAATTTTAAATTCTCTATCGAATGAGTCCTAGTTCGTTCAAATTGGCCAACTTTAACTGCAACGATTTTGATTTATATTTAATTTAATTATAATTAATTTTCCAAATTCAAATTTATTTCTACAATATTGTTGCGATGGAAGGTATTATACAGAGTAACTATAACAAGCAAGGTTACTATAGCTTTATTATAAAAATTTAAATTTGAATTTAAACATGGCGGCTAACTTAAATCGTAAGACAGTTTCTCTTGGATCAGGTTAATAATTGCTCAACTTTGGCTCCTCCAAGAAACCAGAAGTAATTTATATTGAAAAGGAGGTAGAGCTAAGACCTCTAGAGTTTGATGAGAGTTTAAACATAAGTTGAATTGGTTGAGGAAGATAAGGAACAGCAACCAAGAGAAAAAAATTAAAACATTTTAATGTGAAGACTGCTAAAATTTCTTCTCAATTGAGTCTAGCTTGAAGAGACACATCAAAGAGGTACACTCTGGTAGAGCTAAGATCCACTTCAAGCATGATAAAGTAGATGGTAGATATTAATGCACTACCTGCATGAAGTCTTATGCTCACTCAGCTAAAGTAGAGAGACATATGCAAAAGCATCATTTAAGCGAATTCCTGATTAAAGATGAGGAAACTTAAAAGCTTGTACCTGCTAAAAGAAAAAATAACTCTCTTGATTCACAAAAAGAACAGTAGGAGAGACTTAAGAGATAGAAGCGGATTGAGTCAATGAACCAACCAGCAAATGGTATGTATATAGCATGCTTATAAGAGAGAGTAATGTATATACCTGCATTAAATGCAGTCGACATAAGCAGCTGATTGAAAACTATTTGAATATTGACGTACCTATCAAGGTAAAATTTATAGTTGTTGATGAATTTGCTTACAAGGTATATCCATTCAAGTATCTCATTAAGAACGAACAATATCAAAATGAGTTTACAAATGAATAAATAGTACTGAAAGAGGCTTTGAAAAGATAATGCAAGAACTTAGCTAAACTTGGCGGAGTTATACTTTGTCATGGTTTTATTGCTTTGAGACTCAAGAAGTTTGAAATGACTCTAAGAGAGTATCTCTACCATAATAGATATCCTGATGATTTGAATAAGATACTCACAGATATGACTAAGGGTGTGAAAGAGCTCCATGATCTAGGGTATGTTCATAGAGATGTGAAGCCAGAAAATGTAATGCTAAATCTCTGCCTTTAGAAGTAGTAGTCATTGATTTCAACAGAGCAATAAGACAAGAGATAGTGACTTTAGCTAAGGTTTTAGGCACTCCAGGATACTTCCCTAGAAGAGAAATGGACAAATGGCTATGTATAATGGGATGTTTGGGCGGTAGCTGCAATTATCTTAAAGTGCGATTTGGAAAGTATGTCATACTTTGGAACAAAACATGACAAATAATCAATAAATTTGGCTGCTAAACATATTAAGCAAGATGAAATAAGCAATGAAATTAAGAAGATCGTTGAGATGGTCATCGTAAAAGCTCCAGCATATCAGCGATAATCATTGCATGATATACTAGAACAACTACAGACTGCTAAATTCAAGAGGTATCACAAAGATAAGCAGATAAAATTTGTTTGAATTAAGTACAGTAATACTCATTAAATAATCATTAAATTCATAAAAAACCTGCATTTTCTCTACTAACCACAATAAGACCCCAACTATACCCTAAAAATCAAAGCACTTATTAACCTCACTAAGGGGTTTTGGGGTTTTGAATGGTAGTATACTTGGTAACTATCTATGTTAAAAGATCTCAAAATCCTTTTTTTATTAATCGAACATATGAAAAGTTTTAAACCATCAACAAACGTATATATTTGATATACATATTTAATAACTTAAATTGTACTAATATCGGCTTTACTTTTATAATAATATTTAAAACAGATAATTGAATTCGCTTATAAACTGGACTGTCTTGTATGTGTGTTTAAATTAATTTGTTATCTAATTTTTAAGCTGCCTAATTTGTTTACTTCAATTTTAATGGTACAGCTCAATATGATATTTTCATATTATTGATTACGTATTAAAGATATTATATTCTAATTTAATCGTTACTATTTGCTTAAAAGAATAAGTTTTAGACAGCACTATTACGATTATTATTAGGAATTGTCATATCAGAATTAAGAGTGCGACACATACAACAATGATATATTTTCTATTACTATTAACAACTCTTAACACAAAATAATGATTATTCTAACAAATGGTTATTCTTGGACTTTTTGTTATATCTTCAATAAGACAAATTTGACGCTGCATTTAGTAAAAGGGTAAAAATTATAATTTTATATATTATCAATGAAAATTTTTGTCTATTATACGACCG
>ARYC01012964.1:0-10389 GCA_000711775.1 Oxytricha trifallax
TTGCTGGAAATTTATGGAGTAGCTTGCTATAGATGTATAATTCAGAACAGGCTTGAGTTATTTCACTATATTTATCACATCCATATCGCAACTTAAACAGTAAATCCATATACTCACTGTTATAAATTGACCCCAAAACCTGCATATACTCACTTAAATTACTAATATTTAAAATATAAACTCCTACTTAAACCCTAATAAAACCAAAATAAAGCAAGCGTTAATTGCAGCCTTTTATCATTTAAAAACTCAATCAAACTACTGAAAAGGTTTTTGGGTTTTGAATTAACTTAATTGTAATGCATTATTATATTAAAATTTCACAATCTAAGATATTTCTTTAATCAATATTTTGTTTTTATAATTTAACACAAAAGTTATTATGAATTTTCTTAAAGTTTATCACACTATAAAAATATAAATGTCCCCAATATTCAACTAATACTTTTTTCATTTCTTTGAGATGATTTTTAAAATCCACATTAACTTTATAAATAATCTCATTAAATTAATATATTGCTTTGATTTTAGATAAAGTTGGAAGATTCTTAGAGTTTTGTAATCTCTCTATGGCGCATAAAATAAAATATATTTGGCTTAAGATGCATAAACATGAATGATTGATTTTTAGCCAAAAATATTAATTAATTCGGAGGAAAAATTTTTAATGAGCCATTCCATTAAAATTCTATTTTATTTATTTGCACAAGCTAATGTTGTTTTTTTAATTATTTTGTCTCATTCATTATTATTGATAAAATACAAAAGAATAGGAAAAAAGAATAAATTAAAATAAACCAACTGTCATTATTTTATCATTTGTAAATTAAATTAGATTAATAAAAGATAAAATGAAAGAAAAGGACACTTTTGTATACTCGATATACTTTTATATAATTTTCGCAAATAATTATGCATAAAATATTTTTAAATTATTTATGATTCCTAAATCAATTGTCTCTCAGCGGAGATGATAAGTTTAAAAGCATTATTAAGTTTTTATAATATATCTGTAAATATTTTCGTATTTGTGTGATTATTACTAAATTAGGGAACGCGACAAGAAACCTCTATATTTATTAGATTTAAAAAATATAAGAAATTGAATATAGGGTTGTGATTTTTACGTATAAATTAGTATTTTTAAGTTTATTATTTCTAAAATGTGCACTTACCTTGAATTTATTCTATAGATAAACCATAAATACTGAGGGAGGTTTGATATAGAGCTTGTTGTAATAATTCCATCTTAATCATTATTTTTAATTTTATAAATATTCTACGTTATTTTTAATTATATTCTACAACTTTTAAATTTGAAAAATTCATGATTAATATTATCATTCTCTATTCCATTCTTAATGTTGCTGTACTGTATTTTTCATATATTTCATTATTATATAAAAAGTGATAAGTTATTCTATTTGGTTTATCAAATCTAACTTAATCATTATTATACTCAATCTCTTAATTTTTTATCTTATAGCTCTTCTCTGTGAAAGCATGGGCTACTACATTGATACTGTGCTAGAAGGAAATTATAATTTTTTTATTAGGAGCTATACAAAGCTGCTTAAAGCTTATTTATTGCAATATCTAAAATTTATATAAAAAAAGAAATGTAATCATATTATAAAGTTGCAATATATTATTAAGATTATATAATAAAAATGATTGCAATATATATCGATTGAAATAAAATTAATTGAATTCTTTGTTATTAGCTTAAGTTAAGTAGAGCTATCTGGTATTGTTTATTAAGTATAAGACTTTTAAATTCAATTTTATAAATTGTATAAATATTTTTCATTCATTAAATTCAAAATTATTTGAAAATGCATGTTATGAAGAAAAAACCTAGCATCTATTATAAAAACCTACCAGTTAAAATTGTAGTTGCAGCCAAAAAATTTGTTCATACTCATTTCTAAATATAAGATAGGACAGATAAACTTCTCAATTAAAATTATCTTTTCAACTATTTAAAGCTTTAAAATTAATAAATAAAAACATCCAATTTTTGTTAGCACATATGAACTTTCTATTCGTTTTTATTCTGAAATTAAAGCAAAACATGGTTTTATCCATAAAAAAACAATACGCAGACTTTCACTTTATTGAAGAAAGGTTTCTTAAATCCTAAAATTCTTTGATCTTCTCACAATTAAATACCCTTGAAAATAAATTAAATAACATAAAAGTTAGTTAACTTAGATATTAACTTACTTAAATACATTACAAGTAAAAAAAAAGTAGTTAGGAGCAGAATAGTTAAAATAGACAAAGAGCCCTAAGCTTATCAAAAAGGAAAAATGCTTTTGAAGATGAAGGAGTAGTCATAAGAGACAAGTCCACTACTAAAAATAAACCGTTATATGTGGATGATGCACTTCACCAGAAATTTTGACCATAGTATTTTTTATATATCTATAATAATAATAAGTTTGGGCAAAAATCAGAAAGGTTAAAGATGTTAATCTATCTAATCAAGCACAACGAATATAGTTATTGGCACCATCGAATATTAAACGAATTAGAGAATCATTGGCATGCATGACGAATGGAAATTTTACTTCATCCAGTACAAAGCAATCTACTTTCCAGATCCATAAAGACATAAAATCAGGATGATAAAAATTGATATAGAATTAGTGCTAAATCTAAAAAGATTCCTAGGTTGCCATAATTAACTTCCTAAACTAAAATTTGTGGATAAAACCAAGTTACAAAGCTAACAGAGTATAATATACTATTTCTTTCTAGAGTTAGACTAATTTCAAGATGATTTCTTGAAATTTATCATCATCACAATAGAGTAAAGTCTGTAGAAGTACTGGTCCAGGAGGACTCTTAAAAGTTTAACTTGTTTTGAAACCAATGAATTGAGGAATAGCTACCACTTCAAAGCAATAAATCACATATATGGTACTAAACAATACTATAAGGAGACTACTGGCATGAACTATCAAACAAAGGAAGAAAAATTCAAAGAAAATACAAAGAAATGAATTAATTTTATTAAGACATTCTTAAGTCCCAAGAGAGTATCAAGAATCTCATTTCACCCTAGGTCAATGTCATAAGAAAAGAAGACAACTTAATGACTTAATTAGCACTTATCTATAGCAGATATATAAGTTTATAAACTCTTAAAAGAGCTTCTTGAATCAAAACCCCAAAACCCCTTAGTGAGGTTTATAAGTGCTTTGATTTGTACGGTATGGTTGGGGTCTTATTGGGGTTAGTAGAGAAAACGCAGGTTTTATGTGAATTTAATGAATATTTAATGAGTATTAGAGTACTTAATTCAAACAAATTTAATCTGCTTGTCTTTGTTGTATCTCTTGAATCTTGCTCTTTATAGTGGCTCAAGTATGTCATCTAAGGATTATCTAGGATATGAAGAGCTCTCACGATTATCATCTCTACTATGCTTTTTATTTCTTCGCAGACATCTTCTTACTTTATATGCTTCTAAGATAAGCTAATTGATTGTTTTTCATGCTTAGTACCAAAGTAAGACATGCTTTCCATGTCACTTTCTAATATGATAGCAGCAACTGCCCATACATCCCACTCCACTAAACAGAGCCATTTGTCCACTTCTCTCTGATTGGGAAGTATCCTGGTATCCCAAGGACCTTTGCTAATGTTACAATCTCTTATCTTAAGGCTCTATTCAAATCGATAACTACAACTTCTAAAGGACAGAGGTTGAGCATCACATTTCCAGGCTTTAGATCTCTATGAACATATCCAAGTTCATGCAACTCCTAGACACCCTTAATCATATCTGAAAGTATATCATTCAAGTCATCCGGATATCTGTTTTGATATAGATAGTATCTTAGAGTCAATTCATATTTCTTAAGCCTTAGTGCAATGAACCCAAAGCCTAAAATAACACATCTAGCTTAAGCAAGTTCTTGAAATCTCTTTTTTAAGCTTCTCTAAGAACGATATATTCGTTAGCAAACTCATTCTAATACTGTTCATTCTTAATGAGATAGCTGAAAGGATATACCTTGTATGCAAACTCGTCAACTACAATAAATTTTGCCTTACTAGGCACATTTATATTCAAGTAGTTTTCTATACAACTGCTAAGATCAACAGCATTTAATGCAGGAATATACATAGCTCTCTCTTAGAAGCATGCTAAAAATGTATTGCCTGCAGGTTGATTCATTGAATCATATCGTTTCTGCCTCTTGAGCTTTTCTTACTACTCTCTTAAAGATTCAAGAGCTTTAGACTTTCTCTTGGCAGGTATAAGTCTCTAAGTCTATTAATCTTACATTAAAAACTCGCATAAATGATGCTTTTGCATGTGTCTTTTAACCTTAGCTGAGTGAGTGTAAGACTTCATGCAAGTCGTGCATTAATAACTGCCATCCACCTTATCATGCTTGAAATAAAACTTCGCTTTACCAGAATGTATTTCTTTAATATGCCTCTTCAAGCTCTACTCAGTTGAGAAGAAGTTTTAACAATCATTGCATTCAAAGTGTTTTTATTTTTCAATTGGTTGCTGTTCTTTTAGCTCCTCAACATATTAAACTTATGTTTAAAGTCCTATCTCTGTTCTCAACTTCTAGTTAGATACTTCAATTTTGAAGACCTCAGCTTCAAACTCAAGAGCTCTTAGCTCAACCTCCTTCTCAATATAAATTACTTCTGGTTTCTTGGAGGAGCCAAAGTTTAGCTATGATTATCTACTACTAAGAGAAACTGCTTTTCGATTTAATTTAGCCGCCATGTTTAAATTCAAATTTAAATTTCTATTATTAAGCTCTAATAACCTTTCTGGTTATAGTCATTCTGTATAAGAGTTGATACGACAACAATTATGGTTGAGTTTAAGGTGTTAGAGATCATATTTATGCTTAGTTTATAAATATAATTTTTCTAATTTCATACTTAATAATTTCGATTTTGGTACCAACCAAGTATAAAATCGGGTTGGTACTGGTACCAATTAGGTTTTGAACAATTTTGGAACTTTTCCATTAAAACCTCATTAGTTTAAAACTAGGTACGAATTAAGTATTGGTACTATTAAATTGGTACCAATTAAAATTAAACGAAATTATACCAGTACTAATTAAATTTAAACAAATTTAGTACTAATTTAATGGAACTAAATTGATAAAAATGGAGCTCCATCTCTGAAGTTTGTTACAGCTCCAGCTTTCTCCACGTATCCTTACCAGGTTGAACTCCTATAAGATGCCCATATTTAATGCTAAGATTTTTAACAGTAGGATTCAGAACTCTATATATTAATATTTGAAATTCAATAATAAGAGAAGGAACAAGCAAGGATCTATAAGACTGCAATGAAGAGGGTTGAAGCTTAAGAAATGATCTCAAGATTTAGAAGCAAGGAAGATCTTTATTGATACCTCACTTAGCATGGTAAGCATGTGACATATACTAAGTCATATACTATAGTGGGTTTATTCCTTCCAACGATGAAAGGTACCAAAATCTCATTTCTAAGAGCGAAACTCTGTGATGAGAAGAAAGCCTTCAAAAACATGAAATTAAGTTGATAGAAATACCAAACTACCCAGAAATTTCAGTCACTAATCTCTACGATGATGCGATGAAAGATGAAAAGGTGGAAGTTTATCTTCATACCAAGAAACAACTCTCTAACAAACTTCCAAAAAGGAGCTTCTTCTTTGGTGTTCTTGGCAATTTAAGAGAGAGTTCTCAGAGAGATCATTGAAGAAGCTCACAAGAAACACTACTATATTTCTCCTGAAGATTAAAAGAAGCAACGCATACTAATAAACGAGACCTGGCTTGCGGAGCTTAAGAAGCATCCATACCTCTCTAGTAAGCTTTGACACATAAATTTGTAGGAAACCTGGAACTGGTAGATTCCTAATGAAAGAAAATGCAAAGGTTCACAGAGAGAAAGTCATAGAACATTCATGAAGTGAGCAAAAGAATTTATAAAGATGTTTAAAAGCCAGATGAAATGAACATAGATGCAGGAGCTGGCACTAAAAGAAGAAATATGGGCCCAAGCAAGCAATAAGAAGAAGAGAAGAAAGAGAAGCCGAACCACTTTATGGGTTAATTTAATATGTGAACTTATTCATTCATTTAAATCTAAAACTTATTTATAAACATTCATTCTTCCTTCTCTCGCACAAACTGTCGTCTTATCTATGCTTACTCTCTTGCAGCTACTCTGAATCAAGTATACTGTATCTATTGGCAAGTCATGCATTAGGTTATATAGTAGCATTTTCTTGTAGTGGGTCTTGATTTAAATCCAGTAGAATTCAATTCCATTAAATTAAGGGCTATAAGGAACGTTGTATACAGGAGTTATGTTTAGCTCTTCATAAGCTTTCTTAGACTCCTTAATCTTATGAACTGAGAGGTTATCACAAACAGGATGATCTCTTGGTTACTATACTTCTCTCGGAGCTTATGTAGGAACTCTATATAATACTCTCGCTTAATAGAGCGAGGGTGAATAAAATAAATCTCTAGGCCTGAATCTTCACTTATACCAGCTAAAATTGCATGAGTGACTACCTTCACTTTTTAATAATAAACTTCTATATTATCATACTTCTTATACCAAGACTTATTAATAAAGGTGTTGAATGTAAACACTGCTTCATCAGCGTGTATGAACTTGATGTTATTAGTAATAGCTCTCTGCATTTAATCATATATATAGTTTAAATTATTACTAAAATGGCACTGTAAATCAATCACTCTCTTCACTCTGTTGATAGTCTTGAAAGTAATACCATTTCTTCTATAAATGCTAGTATAGTCTAAGGAGAGATGCGCATATCAGGAAACTTGCGATGAAACATTACAGCTCGCTAGTCTAAAGGAAAGTGTCCAATACTTTAAAATCTTAGAATCACAGAAGTAGTAAATATGGTGCTGTGAGAACTTTAATTTTCTAGCAGGATGCTTTCAAGTACCAGAATTAAAATGCTAAACAGCTAACATGCAGTGATACCTAACAGTAGAGGCACTCTTGTGTAAGAGCTTTGCTATAGCTGCATAATTCAATAATGGTTTGACTAAATCTATATTAATACCCGTACCATACCTAAGCTTAAGCAGTAAATCTAAATATTACTCATCATAAATAGACCCTAAATTTCGCTAATTTCTATTTCTCATATTGCAAATTGGCCTAATTTCTCTACTAACCCCAATAAGACCCCAACTATACCCTACAAATCAAAGCACTTATAAACCTCACTAAGGGGTTTTGGGGTTTTGAATGGTGTACAGATTAAAATCTAAATTAAAATCTAGAAGAACAAGGATGCCTATATTTTATCAATAACTTGCAAAATGAGAAAGTTTGTTAAGCAAAATTCTGGAAAGGTATCATGATTTAGAGTTAAAAGAAAAATTGAGACTTGTAGCATAACAAAGAAGGCTTACAAAGACCTGTATACCTAACATGAAAATGACTTTTCCCATTTATATAATATTTATTGTATTTTTAATTATTATTATATTATATTAATGGCTTCTACTAGTTTGATATATTGAATTTCTTGATCAAATTTGTTTTAATTTTTTATAATTTCTCTATTTTCTCAATCATAAATCTCATTTATAAATGGATTGTTTAACCTATCTTGCAGAGATTTAATTTGTGAATGTAAATTAATAATGTATTATGTCTTATTGATTCTTAATTAAATAATAAAGTAAATAAGTATTTCGTTTAGTAATTAAATTGCTCATTTTTAAGTTTTTTTTTAATAAAAATTTTCACTCCAAATGACAATATTTTAACTTTATTAATATTCTAATTTGATCGTTTTCTAATCTAGCATATCAATCTACTTTATTTTGTATATTTTTCAAAAAGAAATTGAAAAACTTAATCAATATCTAAATAAATTAAATTCATAAGAGACTTTGTTGTTTTAACTTAAAATACAGAAATTTAATGATACTTTAATATTATTCGAAGATAAAAAAATATAAATATTGGTTTGTTAATCTATAAATCAACGCTTATTATTTAAAGACAGTTGTTTTTTTTTAAAAAAATTTATTTATATTATTTTTAACTCATTATTTAGATTGTTTTAAACAAAAGTCTAAAATTCAAATGCTCATTTAAGTTAAATTTGATGAGTACCATATAATTTTTCATTATTTTATTTTCAATTTGTTAAAGTAAAGAATTGTTATAAAGTATAGAGGTAGTTAAAGTAGCAAGATATATCCTTTTTCCACTTTAAATAATTTAATTTTTCTTAACTATTGGATTTCTAATTGGTTTGCTTTAATTTTTTAATTTCTAGAATTCTTTCTCTTAATCTTCTCAAGTGATAATTAATTTAATAATATCAGTATTTCACTTTATGTATTCTTTTTAATTCAATAAGGTAAGTTCTAATTTTGATGATTATTATTGATTTCTGTTATCTCAATTAATTTAAGTGGAAGTATATAGGACAAAATATATAATAAATTATAATTTTCAATATTTATCATCACAACTACACTAATTAGTAAAGCCAATATTTCATTTACAAGTGTAGAAAATAGTCATTTTGTTTTTGAAACAGTGAAATTTATTCAATACAACTGTTGCAAATATTTTGTTTATATATCTGAAGATTCAATTGATTTTACTGATTTAAAAATATGATTATTGTGGAAAGTGTAATTTAAAAAATTCATAATAATTATTTAAATAGAAAACAATTGGATAATAAAATAAATCAAAGCATATAATTATAATACATTCCTAAGAATTTATGTTATAATAGTATTATTTTGCAAAGTAAATCCATCATATAATTTACAGCTAAAGACAGGTGTGTCCTATATCGATTCATTGAGAATTATGATTGCTAAATCTATTTTTAGTATTATGGCATATTTTGAGATTAAATTTACCTACACATCTGATGTATTGTAAAGTTAGAACATTGCTTTTCTACAAATTAGAAAGCAATTATACCTGTATTTTGATTGAATGGTAAATTTCTAGAGAATTTGTCATTTATTAACGATGTTGATTAAAAATTCAATTTTTTACTTGGATATTCAAAACCCCAAAACCCTTAATGAGGTTTATAAGTGCTTTGATTTGTAGGGTATAGTTGGGGTTAGTAGAGAAATTAGGCCAGTTTGCAAAATGAGAAATAGAAATTAGCGAAATTTAGGGTCTATTTATGATGAGTAATATTTAGATTTACTGCTTAAGCTTAGGTATGGTACAAGTATTAATATACACTAAGTCAAACCAGTAATGAATTATGTTGCTATATCAAAGCTCCTGCGCAAAAGTGCCTCAACAGTTAGGTATTATTGCTTGTTGGCTGTTTAGCATTATAATTCAGGCACTAAAAGCATCCTGCAAGAAAATAAAAGTTCTCACAGCACCATATTGACTACCTCTGCGACTCGAAGACTTTAAAGTATTGGGCACACTTTCCACTAGACTACCGAGCTGTGATGTTTCATCGCAAGTTTCCTGACATGCGTATCTCTCCTTAAACTATAGCAAACATTTATAGAAGAACTGGTATTACTTTCAAGACTGTCAACAGAGTGAAGAGAGTGATTGATTTTACAGTGCCATTTTATAGTAATAATTTAAACTATATATATGATTAAATGCAGAGAGCTATTACTAATAACATCAAGTTCATACACGCTGATGAAGCTGTGTTTACCTTCAACACCTTTATTAATAAAGTCTTGGTATAAGAAGTATGATAATATAGAAGTCTACGATTAGAAAGTAAAGGTTGTAACCCATGCAATATTAGCAGGTATTAGTGAAGACTCTGGCTTAGAAAGTTATGTTATTCATCCTCGCTCTATTAAACGAGAATAGTACATAGAGTTCCTACATAAGCTGAGAGAGAAGTATAGTAACCAAGAGATCATCCTGTTTATTGACAACCTCTCAGTTCATAAGACTAAGGAGTCTAAGAAAGCTTATGAAGAGTTAAACATTACTCCTGTATACAATGTTCCTTACAGCCCTTAATTTAATGGAATTGAATTCTACTGGAGTTAAATAAAGACCCAATACAAGAAACTGCTGCCATATCACCTAATGCATGACTTGCCTATAGATACAGTAGACTTGATTCAGAGTAGCTGCAAGAGAATAAGCATAGATAAGACAAC
This sequence comes from Oxytricha trifallax, assembly GCA_000711775.1. Classification (NCBI taxonomy): domain Eukaryota; phylum Ciliophora; class Spirotrichea; order Sporadotrichida; family Oxytrichidae; genus Oxytricha; species Oxytricha trifallax. The sequence continues at coordinate 10,162 of ARYC01012964.1, forward strand.
AGTTTGTTAGAGAGAAGGAAGAATGAATGTTTATAAATAAGTTTTAGATTTAAATGAATGAATAAGTTCACATATTAAATTAACCCATAAAAGGGGTTTGGCTTTTCTTTATTCTCCTCTTCTTATGGCTTGCTTGGGCCTAAATTTCTTCTCTTTGTGCCAGCTCCTGCATCTATGTTCATTTCTTCTGGCTTTTAAACATCTTTATAAAGTCTCTTGCTCACTTCA
>ARYC01012965.1:0-11906 GCA_000711775.1 Oxytricha trifallax
GATTCATGGAAGCTTCTTGTACAGTTTGTTCTTTGTCACTTCACTGCTATCCTTAAGACATATCAGATGGTAACTTTTCTTCTGTAATGTAGTAATTGTATTGTTCATATGCGTTGTTTTCTTCAATAAATACTTCTATTATTCAATTATTAATGGAAATTTTTAATTAATAAAATCAAATTATGGATAAAAGCTAATTATTCTTTGAAATTTTGACTACTTATATTAGCACTTATATATTTATTTAATATTAAATAATTTAATTATAATTGTAAGGCAAAAATTACTTTAAATTAAAGCCTTAATTAATTTTTAAGTATATAATTTCCCTTTAATCTTAATAAATAATAAGTCTATATTGGAATTATAATATATTAACCTTTTAATTATATATATAAATAACACTAAGGATCCTCTTGAGTACCAGATTTTGTAATTATTTTGAATGTGAATTAATTGTTAATTTTAGAGTATAAAAGCAAGCAGTCTCGCTATTAAGGATATCTGGATATCTTTTGTTGCACCTCTAGGAAAAAAGCACCATTCTCATGTAAACTATTTATTACATTACTATATAATTTCACTTTAATCATTGATAGTTATATTGTTTACATCTTGGCATCATTCTTGAAGAAGCCAAACAGTCAACTTTTGAATGTGGTCACACTCCGTCAACTAGAAGCTTCTCTACAAGAAATTTATTTATCATCACTAAGATATCATAATAAAATTACCATTTTAGAATTGAGTACAGAAAAGAGTCAACTATCCGATTCAAAATGGGTTACATTATTGTGTTTGTAATTATGTGCGTCATCTTTTGGTATGTTTTTAATTTCACAGCAACTTTAGGCTGGAAAGTTTCATGGATTTGGTGGCACGCAGGTATCGCTGCAATTTTCCCTCAGTTTTACTAAATTTAAATAATAAGATTATCTTTTAATTAATAAGTTCGCATTTGTGGACGCTATATTCTCAATTGTGAACTGCTATGTATTCCGTCGACATTAGAAAATTGGAAGACTGTGTTTGAGAATCAGGTCAGTAACTCAAGGATACAATGAATTGTTTGAGATTTCTGACACTGAACAGAAAAAGATAAATGAGAAGTCTAAGCAAAACAAGACAAAGAGAACATCGCACTAACACAAGGGGATAAGAACAATTTTTTTTATAGCAAAATAATAAATATTTTACAATAAATAGTATATTTTATAAGAAAAATTGAAAAAGTTTAATTTTTATTTTTATTTGTTAATAGAATGGTTATGATCCAAAAAACCCACCAATAATAGTTTTAAATTTACAATACATCCCAACATTGTTGTCCTTGGAATAGATGATAGTATTAAATAATTTAATACAATTAAAATTTATAATTAACATAATGTAAATTGGCCAGGAGATGATATCGGAGGAGTTTAAAAACAGGGCACAGCTTGCAGTGGTGGAAGTGGAGAAAGCAACGGTGCAGGTATTGGCGATGTAGATCCACTTAACAAAAAATATATATAACATTTATTTTTTTAGAAATAATCGCATGAATAGTTATATATGTGTGTGTGTAATGAGTAATCTCAAATTAAATTTAACATATCACTGTTTAATACTAAAATCAAACCATCAATTTTATTCGTGGACGTAGACGTATCTGAAGTGAGTTGACGTAGCGATCAATGACGTGGCAAGTCGTGAACTAAAAAACTCTAAAAAACCACCTCGCCCTCCATTCCACTTCTCCCTGGACCGAGATGCATACACCTACCCTGGTGTTTCCTGCAGAGCTCGCAGAGATCTGCTTCCTGTAAACAATTAAAGGGGAGTCTGGAGAAAAGGCTTACCAGGTTCCACCGCTGCTGAGATAGTAGTCTCTGTCCTTTCGCTGTGGTAGCCTAATTAACCCGACCTGGTGTGGGAGGAAAATCATTATCGTTGGCTTCTATGGTTCTCATCGTCTCACTTTTGAAGGTTGAGCACCACCTTCATCCTGCTCCCTATTACCTAGGAAACCGAACTCAAGCCAGTAGAATCATCTATGCAGGTAGATCCTTAGCGTGCAGATGACTCGAGAGTTTAGAATCTGACAGATTTAACCCCGCTGACTGACTCCAAATGCGGTGAACCAAGCAACCCCCTGCCTACCCTCAGCAAGCCTTAGTGTAGTAGAAAGCTCTATTAGAAGTCTCCAGCCTCGGGCCCCTGTGGGTTACCCTATCCTTATAACTTTCTAATTTAATAATATAGTTATATATTAAAAATGCATATATTCTAAAAAATAAAAAGAACGCAAAAAGATAGAGTCATTTTAAGCTTAGCTATAGGATTTCATGATCATGCATTTTAAACATCGAATTTAGGTATTCAAGGCATCGGTTGATAGTCACTGAAATTCATGATATGACCTGAAATGAAGCAATTCCACTAAAATTGGGCTTCTGAGCAAGAGTTGAACACCGGAACACAAGATATATATTTATTTTCAAAAGTTATAGGGGATCATTTTGTCGTTTTTGAACTATCAGAAGTTTTGAACATTTCCATGGCAAAATGCAACTTTTCATTAAATATTTCCAAAAATTACCCAATTTAAATGATTCTACGAGCGTTTTTAAATGTTTTTGCATTTCTTTTATTGGAAAATTTGAACGTATCTTTATACAATAGATTTTAAAAATTTTGATGATTTTTGTAAAATATGAAATTTTAAATAATTTTTTATCTTAGTTTTTATTATATTTATGCCAATTTATCAAGATAATCTTTTTACTTAATTTTTTCTAAGTGTCGCAACAATCATTTCTTTTTGAAATATACTTCAATTTATGTTTTTTGTTTCTATATTTGATATATGACATTAATTTTTAAATTATATTACTTATCATTTTTAATAAAGATAATTTAGTGATTGCATTAGTAAATAACTTAGAAGATATTTTAAAATAATCCAAAATAATAAAGAGTAATTACCTAAGAATATACATTTATAGAAAAAATCTGATTAGTGAAACATTCAGTATTTACACGCGATTCCCCCAAATTCTCCATCTATGATTATGTCTGTTTTTACCCTTCTATTATTTTATTGTCATATCATTGCAAATAAAGTTGCTCCACTTTCCCTCAACATTTTATTTTTTAAATATATTTCAAATCTAATTATTTTATTTAATTTTGATGAATTTAATTTTACATATTAAATAATTAAAATTTATATATTTAAACTGACAGGTCATACTTAAGAAAATCAATCTCCTGACATTATTGCTAACTCCAAAGCTCCTGCTAGTAAAGCAAAAAAGAAGAAAAAGAAGCTTAACAAGAATTTAATTACAAACATTTCTTTTATTTTATGATATCCAGATGGAAAATATAATTATCATTCTTTTTTAATTTAATCAATCTATATATTTTAAAATACCTTAAAAATCAATTATGGGAATGTCATGAGTTATTAGCTTACTGAATATGATTTTAATGAATGTTTTTAATACATTAGAAAATTCTGATTTTAATTGACTTAATTTTGATGTGTGTGGGTGCGGACATACAGGTATTGAATGAATAAAAATAAAATGATCACGTTTATGCGCACTCTTTGCATAATCCAATCAATTACTTATTGAATTTTAATTATACTTTATCATTTTTTAGTATTAAACTATATAGAACAGTAAAGAATATGAGTTCGAAAAGTCAGTTAACTTCGGCAGTAGCACAAATAAGAGAGGCTAATTAAAATAGTACTGCAATTAACAAAAAGTGGGGCGTAAAACAGAGTGAGAGTATACGTGACTATTGAATTCAAGGGGAGTAATCAAAACCCCAAAACCCCTGAAGTTGTTTGATTGAGTTTTTGATTGATGAAAGTAGAATATTAACGCATGCTTTATTAGGGTTTATGTAGGGGTTTAGGGTTTAAATATCAATAATTTAAGTGAGAATATGCGAGGTTTGGGATCAGTTTATGACAGTGAATATATAGATTTATTGTTTAAGTTGCATTATGGATGTAATGATTATAGTGATCAACTCAGACCTATTCTAAATTACACATCTATTGCAAGACTGCTCCATAAATCTCCTGCTACTGTCAGATCACACTGTCTATTAGCATTGAATTTAAAGAGATAGCATCTTAATTCTAAGCCTAAAAGACCTTTAAAATTCTAGTAGCATCATATCGATTATCTTATTAATGATAAGACTCTAAAATACTGGGCTCATTTCTCTCTGGCCTAGAGGGCTGTGATGTTTCATCGCCAATTTCCTGAGCTACACATCTCTGCATAATCCATAGCTAATATCTATAAAAAGAATGGTATATCTTACAAGACAGTCAACCGCATTAAGAGAGTGATCGACTTTAATCTTCCATTTTATAAGGATAATTTAAATTATATATTCGATTAAATGCAGAGGGCTTAAGAGCATAATATAAAGTTCATACATGCTGATGAGGCAGTATTCACGTTTAATACCTTCATATCGAGGTCTGGTATAAGAGGTACAGCAACATAGAAGTTTATGATCAAAAGGTTAAGGTATAAACTCATGCAATCCTTAGTGGAATCAGTGAAGATAGTGGGCTTGAGACTTATGTTATCCACCCTCGCTCTATTAAGACTGAATAATATATTAAATTTTTGCAATAGCTAAGAGATAAGTATGCTGAACAAGAAATTATCCTGTTTGTTGATAACTTATCAGTTCATAAAACTAAAGACTCAAGGAGAGAATATGAAAGGCTAAACATAACACGTGTATTTAATGTTCCTTATAGCCCTCAATTCAATGGAATTGAACTATATTGGGGCCTATTAAAAGGCCACTACAAGAAACTTCTGCTCTATCATCTGATACACGATCTGAAGATAGATACAGTAGATTTTATTAAGAGTGCTGCTAAAAGAGTCAGCGATGATAAAGCAAAAGTATGCGCAAGAGAAGGGAGATTTTGTGTTTATAAATAAGTTTTAGATTTAAACGAATGAATAAGTTCACATATTAAATTTGCCCGTAAAGGGTTTGGCTTCTCTTTCTTTTCTTCATCTTAGGCTTGCCTGGGCCCATGTTTCTTCTCTTGTGCCAGCCCCTGCATCTATGTTCATCTCCTCTGGCTTTTAGAAATCTTTGAAGAGCCTCTTACTCAATTCATGCTTTACTTGAGACTTTCTCTCTCTGTTTAATTTGCTGCGCTCTTTCATCAAATATATAGCAGTACCAGGTTTTTCTATAAAGTTAGAAGTCTATGCTTACATGAGATGAATGGATGCTTCTGCAGTTCCTACAGCCATGAGTCACTCATTTTGATCCCCTGCTTCTCTTTCTCTTCAGGAGAGATGCTGTAGCGTTTCTTATGAGCTTCTTAAATTACTTCACTTAAGTACTCTGGTTTAAGAGTTCCAAGAACTCCAAAGAAGAAGTTTCTCTCTGGTAACTTATTTGAGAGTTGTAACTTTGATGGTAGGTACAGAGCAACATCTAGATCACTCATCGCATCATCATAGAGATTTGTCACTGAGATTTCAGGGTAGTTAGGTATCTCAATCATCTTTATTTCATTGGTCTTAAAAGCTTTTTTCTCTTCACTTAGTAAGGCTTTTAAGAATGATATTTTTGTTCCTTCCTGAGTTGGCAAGAACAATCCAACTATGGTTAATATATTAGTATTTGATAAAAGCTTACCTTGCTATACCAAATATCTATAGAGGTCCTCCTTACTTCGAAATTTTCCTATCAATTCTTGAGATTGTATTCTCTTCATTGCATCATTCATAGACTCCATCTTGCTTCCACTTTCTATAAATGTTTATGAAATTTAAAATTATGGATATCCATTCTAAACTTACTAAAATTTTACTACTAAATAGAGAGATCCAACTGGAGGTCAACCTGAATAAGATAGTAAGAGAAAGATGGAAGAACTTTCTCCAAGTTTCAAAGTTTGACTTCCATTTTTATCAAACTTTCTCCATTAAATTGCTCCTAATAATAATTAATTTAATTAGGTGGTGCTCCTAATTTATTTAAAACTTAATTAGGTGGTTATATTAAAGTTCAAAACCGTACTAGGAGGTACATTAAAAAAATTAAAATTTTAAAATCTCCACTCCTAAATTTACAAGAACAGCTTTAGGAGCATCACCTAACTTCACAAAACTCATTTAGGTGCATTTTAATGAATAAAATGGATGAATTAGTTTATAAATTATCACTAAATCTAAGAAATATAAACTAATGTCTCGTACTCTGTTCTCATTAAACCTCTCTAAATCTTTGAGAATATGCTCTTACTCTTGTATAAAGGTAGAATTTAAATAGCTTGTATAATTATTAATAGTATTTATAAAATGAGCGGTAACTTACTTAGAAAAGCGGCATTGCTTGGCATTAGCCAGCAAAAGCTTTCTTCCATTAATCAAAAGAAAATTGAGACTTGCAATGCCTCTACCTCGTACGAACCTGAAATTTTTTAACTTTAGGTATCAGACTTTGAATAGCAATTCAATTGTTAAATAGAAATGCAGAGCTAAGAAATTTAATGCGAAGTTCCAATGAAAATGGTTGAAGAGGAGGAAGAGAAAAAAGAAATAAAAGCATTACATTTATGTGAGGAGTGTGAGAAGAACTTCACTTATAAATCTGCTCTTAAGCGTCATATCTTAGAGCAGCATTCTAACAAGCCCAAGCTCTATCTTAAGCATGATAAGATAGATGGAAAATATTTCTGCCCTTACTGCAATAAATAATACAATCATTCAAGAGATCTAAAAGTTCATCTATAAAACCATCATGGAATGAAGTTTGAAGTAATAGATCCAGAGACTGGTGAGGTCTTCCTTTAAAAAAGAAAGCCAAGAGACCCTTTAGAAACTTTGAAACAAAGAGTAAGAGTAAAGAAAGAAAATAAACTTATTAAAGCAGTAAGAAACCTCCCAGCCTCAGAGATAGTAAAAATCACTCTTAAGATGCATGCACTTAAACTTCCAATATTGAATATAATTGACCTTAAAGAGTGTAAAGAAAGTTATCTTATCCTTGAGGATAAATTTGAGAAGAAAGTCATAACAGATAAGTAGTTCGCATACAAGATATATCCGTTCAACTACTTCAAATGCGATGACAAGTATCAAATGGAATTCGTAAATGAATACCAAGCACTTACGAAGTCAAGAGATAGATAGTGCAGATTTATAATAAAGCTCGATGCTATTCTGCTTGCTCAAGATCATGTAGCTTTTCGTCTTCCTCTATACTAAATGACATTAAGAGACTACATTTAAGATTAAAGGATACCAAAGTAGTTACCTCTTATTCTTACAAATGTTTGCAAAGGCATTGAGGAGCTGCACACTCTTGGATATGTTCATAGAGATTTGAAGCCTGAGAATATAATGCTTGACTTTTCACCTCTCAGAGTAGTAATAATAGATTTCAATAGATCATAGAGAGTTGAAGCTTCAGGACTTGGCAACGTGTATGGTACTCCTGGATACTTTCCAGAAAGAGAGGACTGGAGAGATGGTGATATTAAGTGGGATATATGGGCTCTAGCAGCAATTATTTGTGAATGCGATATGGCAAGAAATGATTACTATAGCTGCAAAAGAGAGAAAGATTCAAAACAGAGAATACAGCAATATCTAGACTAGAATAAGATAAAAGGTAGAATGAAAGACATGGCTGAGTAGATAATTATTAAGCCTAATCACAGAGCTGACCATACAATAGACTAAATTGTAAGTTGGATAGGAGAGATAAAATTTAGAAAGCTGCCTCATGATGCTAAAGTACTGTTTGAGTGAATAATAAAAATAAAACACTTGCATTACACACTAATTTATATTACATTATAACCCTAAACCCCTACATAAACCCTATTAAAACCCTAATAAAGCATGCGTTAATAGTCTACTTTCATCAATCAAAAACACAATCAAACAACTTCAGGGGTTTTGGGGTTTTGAATGCAAGGAGATATTTGTGCGTGTCAGAGATACCAAAGAAAAATATCAGTAAGAATTAGTCATTTATAAAATCAAAATGGGATTGTTAAAATTCTTTAGTTTAGTTGAGTTGAAGAGAAGAATTAAGAATGAATTCAATACCATCTAAAAAGATCAGGAGATAGAAATCAGTGATATTTTGCTTAATGATATGTTTCCAATAACGAAAGACTATGTAAGTAAATATTTTAATACTCCTAACTTTAAACATATACTTTTAGTCTGTGGGTGATATCTTAGAGAATGATTAAAACATTAAAGTACTAGCTAGGTTTAAGAAACAGCATAGGGAGATATTTAGGAATATGGGGAGATATGAGAAAGACTCTAGTGATTAGAGTGAAAAATTTAGTCCACCTTAGTAGCAACTTTAGTAGCTTTAACAAATGAATCAAAACTCAATCTTACAAGCATTTCATCAGTAGCCCTTGATGAACTTTAAAAATTTTCATCAGTACTTGCCGATACAAGTCAGTTCACAGTCATAAGGTAACTATCAGTATACTTCTGCTCTAGGAGGTATTCAACCAAACAGTTCAATTCCTTAAGACCTTGAAGCAGTGTAAAGTTCATAAAAACACAGACAATCTCAAATAATGCCTTCTTGTATCACAGAATCCTACCACTTGAACAGTGGAGCTTCAAATAGTTACTAGGTCGGGATAAGTGAGCATAACAACTCGTAACATTCAAGGGAGAACTCAATCATTAACTCAAACTTAAATAACTTGAACTTCAACGACTTAAGTGTAAACAACATTAACCTCCAAGACGATTTATCATAAATTATAGCATCTACTGATCAAAACAGCTTGGAGAGATTGCATTAACAATCGCAGATTTTGCTACAAAGAGAACCATATAAGAACAAAATTGTTAAAAAGATAGATATAGATAGCACCCAAAATGAAGGAGGTAATCGAAGAAGATTTTTTAAATGGTGGTAACCTCTCATCCAGAAATAAGAATAACTTGCAGTATTAAAAACATAAAATTTTAATAATAAACTAACTCAAAATTAATTTCTTTATCTAATTTCTTTAAATCTAGTAACAAGCAAATAATGTGCAAGTAAAGAAAGAACCCACTAATGATACACTAACAACCGATAAACCTACTACTACAACTTCTAGAAGAAAAAAATAAAAAAGGTAAACGACTACAACTAAACCAACAGGTGCAAAATCCCGCAGAAGAGTAAAGCAAGACGAAAAGCAGCAGCAATAGAATGACAAAAACGAAAAGCAACAAGCAGATAATAATAGCGAGTTACCAAAATCAATCAAAGTGAATATTAAACCAAAGACTGTGAATAATGCATTTAATAAGGAAGTCAAGGAGAGTCCAACTAAATCAGTTGTAAATAAGAGGAAGAAAGTGGATAAGAAGAAGGAAGTAGAAGACGAAGAGGAGGAGTAAATATAGCCTACTGAGAAGAAAATTATAGAAAAGATACCAATGAATTTCAGTAAAGTTGACACAATTGATAAAGCAGGTAACAGCACTAGTAACAGGTTGACAAGCTTGAAAGAGCGCATTCAATAAGTGCAGTAGAAGAAGCAAGCAGAAGTGACAGTAAAAGTAACTCAGCTAGCAATGACGAAGAGAAAAAACTAGAAAATAGTGCACCAATAACAACTTTAACAACTGCTTAAAAACCAGTTCAAACCAAACCAATCGTAAAAACATCAACCATAGTGACTAGTCCTTCTCAAATAAGTTGTAATTTCTAACTGAAAAATGGATCTTCTCGTAAAATGGGTCTGCTTTAATCCATTTAAAATTCTAACAAAGTCACTGGGAAGCGAGATAAAACTGAGACGTAAATGAGCTTAAGATAGGAAGTATAAGATGATCAGAATGATAAACTTGAATTGGAAGTTAATGATAAAGACTTCTCAATTTAAATCCCAAATTAATGTTATGATTAAAATATAATTAATTATCTAAATTTATTAGTAAAAAATAATATAGATGTTTCTTGCAAATAAATAATTAAGTTTCTCATCGATTTTAATGCATTATTTACATTCTTTATAAAAAGAATTACTGAAAATTTTAGAAGGTCATTATAATTTTAACTTAATTTATTTAAGGTTTGAATGCCACCTCCATTTATATAACCATCTGTATAAGACATTGACTAACCTCCAGCCTAAGAAACAATCAGTCAAAAAAAAAGCAAATCTCTACCTTCCACAATAAAAACAGTGGCAAAATGTCACTGGGCTAGACACTCACATTGAACCAACCTAGCAGCAATACTGTGACTTCCCTCAAACCCCTGCTCAAGAAACCCCTCACTTCCTTGAAGAGTAATCATGTGAACTTAGGATTAGGAGAAAAGAATATCGATGGTAGTGGCGATGAGGGCAACACCAGTAGCAACCTGGGAGAGAGTGAGATAGGCCAGATGATCCTGAAGGAGGATAACGATATTAGTCCTGATCTCAGTGAAAATATGCATCAACCTGCAAACGATAAGAAATAATACACATCATCAACTGATAAAAGAGGCAAGAGAGAAGAAGTTAACAACATGCATGAGGGTTTGATATTTCAGAATGACATGGAACTCAATTATATCATGAATGAAAGCGATGTATGCTGATTAAAGAGAAGGAGTTTTTGAATTATTCAATGTATCTATAATTCACTCATTTTTTAACTAGTATATTTGATTTATTTCTTAACTTCATTCTTTCTTTGATTTAATAATGAGAAGATTTGTTGTGATAATAGTTGAGAGAATTAAGATAACAGCTTGCAGGCAAAGAATACTAAATAAATCTAGAAAATTATTAATTAGCTTCTGAGAATGACACTTACCTGGTAGCTTAAAGAGGAATGCAATTATTTCATAAAATTATACGCTATAATTATTTGTAACAACTAGTAGATGTCTGAGTTGAAAGATTTGACTGAAATACTTCAAAATTCACAATAAATTGAGAATTAACACGATTAAGCAAGTCAATTGATGTTTGAAGAGAAACTCAAGATTGGTATGTAACAAATATCAGAGTTGTTGCAAGAACTCAGTCAGGGTTAAAATACCAAGTTAATATAGAAAGTAAGCGATTAATATAATCATATAAAATATTTGAATAAAAATTCATGAATATAGTTTGAGAGAGCAAACTTAAAAAATATACTAGAGATAAGTCAACTATTGCTTAAATTAATTTAAACTAGTTTAAGAATATCAAAACGATCTTTTTTAATTTTACAAACAGACTAAATCAATTTACCAATATTTATTAATATTCTATAGAATTAAAATTACAACAACTATTTTACAAATACATCCGTTATAATTTGTAATGAGAAACTCAGACTATAGTTTATTTTATTTTTATACTAGAAATGAGGGATGTTAAATGAGTATTAATTAATTGTAACTTTTAAATTATGATTGTAAATATAACATGTTTTATAATATTCAATGAATCCAAGGATTATATTTTGAAAAGGTTATAGTAGAAACTAAATTAGTTAACCTCAGACACTCAATTCAACACTAATAAATTGTTCTAAGAACTTGGCTAAATCCATCACTAACCTCAAATGTATTCATAAATCATAAATTTTTCATTATTATTTTATAGTAAGCACGATAAGCTTATTAGAGCTGAAAAAGAGTGCTTACTCATTCCGAAACAGAAATTGAATGGTTACAGAGAGGAAATTTAACAAATATTTATTGATACTTAGGGAATAATAACCAAGATTTATCGTTTAAAAGAAGAATGGGAAAACCAAAAGTTCTCACCAGATAGAATACCTTCAGCTTTGAAAGAATAGCTAGCTTTTGATCAAGAGTAGTAAGCTTTGGGATTTTTACAGTAAAACCTAAACAAACATGAGCTAACAAATTAAGATTTAGTCAAGTAATTAGAA